>OMLF01014009.1:57631-66972 GCA_900302615.1 Holocentrus rufus | reverse complement strand
GAGCTCAGTGAATTTTTAAAAGTGAATGAATGATCAAAGGCCTTATTTGATAAGTCCTCCACACTTGTGCGTCCTGTACATCTATAAGATTAAAAAACTGGATCTCACGCTGGCCTACATGCTCCTCGGTCTGTTCTGCTGGAACTGCTGTGTGTTCGCTGATCTTCAAGATAATTTAGAAATTCACATCTTCATAGAGTTTTTGATCTCCGTGCACTTATGGCCGTGATCGTCCCCTGTTCACTTTAATGAGTTTAAAACATGCTCCTGCTCTCAGAGAAGTCAGTTGATGTCGTATGTGCAAGTGTGTTTGTCTGTGTATGTGTGTGTGTGTGTGTGTCTGTGCCTGTCTGTCTGAGTCTGAGCAGTATCTTTGTCCAGCATGAGGTCCGGTATAAGGCGCTTGGCACTTCCGCAGCAGAAGTTTTGCCAAGCCGCAGTGGTTGCAGAGATTATACACCGTGTAAAGAGAAACCACTTATGTGTGTTCATGGCAGCACACAGGCACTGCGTTCATCATGGTTTATGAGATGGCTGCTTCCCTGCAGAGGCACCCCGGGGTGTCTGATCAGATTACTTAATGGATGTGGGATGCTCAGCCCGGCAGTGGCAGTCAAGGTCAAATGTTTGGGCAGGCAGGAGATGCCGGCATGGCTGGAACAAATGTCAAATAAAAAGGGACGAGGGGGCGATGACGTCGGTTTTAATTCACGTCCGGTGCCTCTTTTGCTTTCTCTCAGTCTCTTTTCTGTCTTTGTCTTTGTGTGTCCCCGTGTGTGTCTGGCTGCAGTATCGTTCCAGTGACAACTACGGGATATACCACACCAGCCCGACCCAGCCCAGCCTGATCCGCCCCGTGGTGCTCTGGTCGCAGCAAGATGTTTGTAAATGGTTGAAGAAGCACTGTCCGCACAACTACCTGACCTATGTAGAAGCTTTCTCGCACCACGCCATCACAGGTTATACTCTGCCCACATCATTTTTTTTGGTGGTGGTTTAACTGTTTGGTTCTTTGATTTGTATTTGTATATTAAGAGAATTTTCTCTCTCTGTTTTCCCCTGTCAGGCCGCGCCCTGCTGCGTCTGAACGGGGAGAAGCTGGAGAGGATGGGATTGGTGCAAGAGACACTTCGGCAGGAGCTGCTGCAACAGGTGCTGCAGCTTCAGGTGCAGGAGGAGGGACGCAACCTGCAGCTACTCAGCAGAGGTGAGGCTGTGTGTGCAGGCGAAATGTGCATGTAAATGTGTGTTACATGCAAGTGTCAGGATGAGGATCAATACATTCTCAAACCCCTAATGCCTTTAAATGTTAAATGTTATGTTAATATATTTTTTTGTCTTTCGTAGGTTCATTTGGCAACATATCATAGTCACTTTTTGCCCTGGCGGGAGATGTGGATGCCGTGGAATCATTGGATATTTGCTTTGCCTCTGGTAAAGCAGAGAAACTGTAATGTGAATCAAATCTGTGGGACACACACATCCAACAAGGTCAAAAAATTATTACTGTGACTGATATCCAGAAATACATTGGAAAGTGGAAGCTGGCAGCTGTTCATTCCCTATCAGCACGACAAACAAACCTAATCTTTACAGACTGACTTTAAAGCCTATGGACTGTGATGGAAATGCATTATAATAATCTCTTTGTTTGATTTATTGATCTAATCTATAATGTATTAGTATAAAGTATATCTGTGTGTCTCTCTCTCTCTGTTTCTGTTACAGAAACATTTTTTTATTTATGGCGAGAAAAATAAACTGAATAAAAACACAAGTTTGTATCGTTGTTATCATTTCTATTATTATTTCCTGTAATTTACTTGTAAAATAAATAAACGCCAGCCATGTGTGAATGATTATTGAAGACCCAGAAAAGCAGTAGTTAGGGACACGTGATAAACTACATTACCCATAATCCCCCGGCAGAGATGAGAAAGGAATCCATCCATCCATGGCTTTGACCAGCCGGTACCGACTCCGAGGTCGCAAGATCCCCATGGAAACGGAGTGCGGGAAAAAAATGTCATCCCGCTCGGACAGGTACATTACTATCTGAGTATTTCGGTCTACGTTTAAACCCTTTACTGTGTCGAAATGAAATGTGATTCTTGTCTTCAGCTACAGTTACAGCATCGTGATCTTGTAACGTAACCACACAGCCGCCCCCTCCCCCTCCCTTCACCCGGAGCGCCGACAGGCTATCAGACTGTTTCGGCTCCTTCTGTTATAAAACGAAAGTAAAATCCCTGTCTGTTCAGATGCATTGAGTGTACTAGAGTCACAGGGTGCAGGGTAGTGGAAGTGGGCTCATTAGTTTCTCTGAAACACGAGGCTGTCCAGAAGTAGGAGCGCTACTGACACGGCCGTGCGTCACAGAAGCTAATGAGAAACCACTACATCTTTATAATAGCCGTATAGTATTCCTATAATATACCTACAGCGACTTGTAGTGAGTCTGTTTATTATGACCGTACTGTGCTTCATTTTGTTTTTTATTTCCAGTGTTGTGGCTATAATAGTCCTATAATATTCCTATGAGGTCTTATAGTACTGCGGTGGGATTAGAACTGTGATCTTTTAAATGTATTATAGGATAACTGTTTTTAGAGATGAAAGGACATAATAAACACTGGTGTTTTTCACTACTGCGCGCTGCTGTTACACACAATAGACCCTTCCCAGCATGCAGCTGCAAATAGGATGCAATTTCTATCATATGTCTACCCAACAAGCAGGTTCTCCTTCCGGTTGTGCACTGTTGTTTTTTTCTGCCTGTTGTGGCTCCCTGTTTATCTGAGCATTGAGCTAAGAGGCAGGATCAGCAGAAGACGTCCCTGTCGTCCCCTTTGCTCACAGGTGTCTCTATTAATACCAGCCAAACAGCTCTTTGCTGCCAGGGTTAACAGTGATCCTCTTAGCCTTTCTCTCTCTCACCTACACACACACACACACATTCAAAGAGGTGGACAGAGAGAAAGAGAGAGAGGCGACTGGGAAAGAGCAGCCTATAAATGTCAGAAAGTACAGATACATGATCATTTCAGATGCCCTTTTGCCATTAGTCTCCCTGCCAGAGATGTTTGTGTGAACTGAGAAGCAGGCTAGAAAAGACTGTGTTGTAAACAAGGCTGACCTATAAGTGACACACATTTGCCAGCCTCATTCAGTGTTCCACTGGTGAGCGTTACTTGTTGTGGGGACATTACCACTTGTGATAGGCAAGCTGGAGGCTGGCAGGTCATTTTCTGAGGCAGATATGACTCTGCTTGACTGCACTGGACCCAGAATATCTGGCTGCTGGTCCCTGAGGCCCGACCGCAGGTAAGTGCTTTGCTCAATAGCTGTAATAACTGTGATATTTGTACTAATTGTATTGCTAGCACAGTCCCCCAGTTGCAAAAGGTTCTGAAGCTTACATGTACCTGTGTAAATCATATGCATGTACCATGAGTGCTGCGTGAACAGTCGGAGCTATAAATAGTCACCAAGACTCTGAAAAAGGGGTTGTTGTGAGGTCAGAGGAAGTTCAGCTGGATCTAGGTTAGTTTGCAGGGATTTTGGAGGGGCTGCACTGGCTGGGGAGTGTGAGCTTGCATGCTTTTAGTTTGTGTTTGGTCTCTGAGGGTTGCCTGTGGTGTGTCATTAGTGAATATGTTATTGAAGTTGCATTGGTGGAATATGCAAAACATTTTGTACATGTCTCGTTTGTGCTGTCTTGTGTGTGTGTGTGTGTAGCGTAATTCTGCATCGCGTAAGAAACTATCAGGCTAACCGATTTGATTTCTAATTACTGCTAGCGGGAATCCAGAAGTCTCTAAATGTGTCCTCAGAGAGAATGACGCAAAAGATAAGCTGTCTTGTACGCTCCAGTCCATTTTTATAGTAAACAAGGGTGTGAGATCCTAATCCCAATCACAATAATGTGAACCGTGTTGTGCCAGAAAATGAGTTCCTATAAAAGTTTTGCACTGTGGTACCAATAGGACTTTTCATTACAAAACCTGAATAAGATTATGGAAAATATATTTTCAGAATTCAATGTAGGTCTGTTTTCACAACAAACAGGAGAAATAGAAGGGATGAAGAGGATGACATAACAGAGTTGGATCTGACCTCACAGCCTGCTGCTCAACAGAGAAACTCAACTTAGATGCATTTGTGAAACTGGGCCAAGACGTATACGACTGTTTCATGTTTGGCACCACAGGATTTTTGCATACTTGAAATTACTCTTCATCTTGACACTTTGTTGTTTACTCCGGTTCTCACGCAGACTTCACTCCGGCATCCAGGAAACACATTTCTCCCCTTGTTTTTCCATACACACATCTCCATCTACACATTTTAATTGTGTCTTATTGATTTGTGCGAACAAGGGGACTTAATTGCTATTGACAGGGAAGTCTGACAAAGCTGTGCTTAAACCCGAGCCCGGTGAACCACACGGCCACAGTGTTCATGCTGCAGCCTGCCCCCCTGCTCTGTTGTCTTGCAGTGGCAGCGGGGAGGACTCGTTGGACCGGCTCCTGGCCCCCCTCGGGGCCCCTCGAAGGAAGAGCGCTACCACCTTGAGTACAACAGAGCCTCCCCTGCTCCGCACAGGCACGCGCACCATATATACCGCTGGCCGACCGCCCTGGTATGACGAGCATGGCGCCCAGTCAAAGGAGGCCTTTGTCATCGGTATGTCAGTGAGTCATGGATGATATTGCTGCACTGAGGCCTTTTGTCTGTTTTGTCAGACTATATTTACTACCTTCATGTCAAGTTGCTGTTGTGGCTCCGTCCTGCAGAACCTGTCCTTTTGTCCCGGGCTATCTTATTATACCCATAAACACTTTGCTGCTATCACAAGCGCATACCTCTAGACAAAATTAGACACACTCTGAAAAACACACATAATGAAGCATTGAAATGCCTTTTGGATCTGCAGGGTTGTGTGGGGGCAGCGCCTCAGGGAAGACCACAGTGGCCAATAAGATCATTGAAGCTCTGGATGTGCCATGGGTTGTGCTGCTGTCTATGGATTCTTTCTACAAGGCAAGATGCACAGGCATTTTACAGATATTTTTGCAAAGTGTTCTCTATTTTAGCTCGAATTTTATTTAGCAATTATCCATTATCTGGGGGAAACATTTTTCAGGTATTCTTGGAGATGAAAGGTTTTATCTTAAAGGCACAATTTAGGATTTAACCATCCTCAACAGCATGTTCACATATTAATTGTTGCACCTACCACAGTTTCACAGCAACTAGGAACAGGCACCTGCATTAGGAAGCTAAGTGTATTAATGTCCACTTTTTAAATCTCTGATCTAAATGAGCCTACCCAGAATCCCTCAGTGTTAGCAACAGTAATCACATGGATTGTCCCTCTTGATTGAAAAGGTAATCCCTGTCTAACTTACCTCTGGCTTTTTATAGAAATGCAGTGAAAAGCACACATGCAAGTGGGATATAGCATCCGAAAATACACACGCACATAGATAATGCATACAGGCATATATGCAGAAAGATAAAGTCCATTTATCATTTGTAAATTGACCAGTATGATCTATAATCTTCTTCAACTGTGAGGAAATGGAGGGAAATTGGAGATTGTTATTATTATTGAGCATGATGATGATGTTTTTTTTATTTAAGCCTCAGAAGACATCGCTCTTTCTGTAATGAAAACATTATCGACTACACGCTGCGTGGATCTGAGTTCAGTCGGTTGTGTTTTGCAGGTGCTGTCTCCCGAGGAGCAGGCCTTGGCAGCAAGCAACGACTACAACTTCGATCACCCGGGGGCGTTTGATTTTGAGCTGCTGGTTGCCACGCTTCGGAAGCTGAAGCAGGGCAAGAGTGTGAAGATCCCAGTGTACGACTTCACCACACACAGAAGGCAGAAGGACTGGGTGAGCGTCGCGTTTCGCCACAGCAAGATGCCTCGCTCCCAAAGAAAACTCCACAATGTTTCCTTTCTCGATTTTAATTGGCTGTTTGGTTACAGATTAAAGTTGCACCATGTAGTTTTGGAAAGAAAAATGACCCATATAATAATCATTTGCTTAGAACTTATTTTCAGTCGTATTGCAAATTGAAAAAAAGTGAATCAGCAGTAAACACAGAAGATGCTTTTTTAGTTGTAAATATGGTGGAAAGTAGGACAGCCGTAATGAAACAGCTGCTTTATAACCACATATTTAGTTTTGCTCTGGGACACTTTATTTTTTTCCACTGCTGGAAATCACCATCATAGACTTATTTTACTTTTCAGATGTTCCAAATTGTTCCCAAAGTGACAGTTTTAGTCTTGTAAAGGCGCAGCTGCTTGCAAAGAAGTGACTCCATGAAACAGCAGTGCTTTTCTGCTTTGAAGACTCTTTGCTTTCTCTCTTCTTTATGCAGAAAAATGTGTACGGTGCCAGTGTGATCATATTTGAAGGAATTATGTCTTTTGCAGACAAAGAGCTTCTTCAGGTAAGACGGGTAGCCTTTAATTACGGCAGCTTTTAAAAATAGTTTTTTCTCTGACTGTTACGTGTGTGAAAGACAAAAAAGAAGCCAGTCCTCATGTCCACGTAGCGTTGTTTGATCCGCAGCTTTGTTATATAGTGATCTCGCCTCGGGTGTTTGTTCTTCCTGCTGCAGCTCCTGGATATGAAGATCTTTGTGGACACAGACTCAGACATCCGGCTGGTCCGGCGACTCCGCAGGGACATCACAGAGCGCGGGCGGGACATCGAGGGGGTCATCAAGCAGTACAACAAGTTCGTGAAGCCGGCCTTTGAGCAGTACATCGAACCAGCCATGAGACTGGCTGATATCGTCGTGCCGAGAGGTGAGATCGCAGTGTTTTGTATTACAGACAGTGATTTTTCTCACCCAGAGCTTTGCAGCGGTGTTTACCTGCAACTCTGTGTTTCTGTCTCTGAGGTGGTGGCAACATGGTGGCCATCGATCTGATCGTCCAGCATGTTCACAGCCAGCTGGAGGAGGTGAGTGATGCACAACCCCGACTGTTCGTTGGAGCATGGCGCCACCTTGTGGCAGAAATCTGTATCATACCAACACAGAGGGTTTCAGCATACCTTCTTTTCCAACCCTTTAAATAAAGCCTGAGCTTTATTTAAAGGGTTGGTTGAATAAAATGTGTTCCAGTACAAAAGGAAACCAGACCTTTTCAATCAGATTCTTTCAGCTTTTCATCACTCCCACTTTGGAATAACTGAGTCCAAATCTTTTTTTTCCTCCCTCATTTTCTCCCCCATCTCCTTATCTTTCTTTCTTGCCCTCTCTTTATGCAGCGTGAGCTCAGTGTCAGGTACGCTCATATGTATATCACCTTTACTTTCTCCACTTTTCTCTCAAAGCCCAGCGATGGTTCACTTGTGATTGGAGCTTTTGCTGTCTGCTATTCCACTTTCACACAGTGTGCTCTGGTCTTTCTGTCTGCTCCATCAGAACTGGGACCCAACCTGCTTCTGCATCTATATCAGCTCTTTTCTCTCACAATATACCAGAATAATGCAGTAGAACTAGGCCATGTAGTTCAGCCAAACTTTGAGACCTGAATAACTTTCTCCCTCCTCGGTCTCAGGGCGGTGCTGGCCTCTGCCCAGCAGACGCAGCCGCTGCCGCAGACGCTCAGCGTGCTGGAGAGCACGCCGCAGGTCAGGGGCCTGCACACCATCATCAGGTACATACCACCAGTCTGGGCTTGTGCGTGTCGTCCTATTCACAGTATAGACAGTTTTTAAAGCGGCCTTTTTTTCCAACACAGGAATAAGGAAACCAGCCGAGACGAGTTCATCTTCTACTCAAAGAGATTAATGCGGCTTCTCATAGAACACGCGCTAACCTTTCTGCCATCTCAAGTGGGTAGAGATTCCATTAAAATTCCTGACTGATGATTAAGCTGTATTTTAATATAATCGTGAAATGATACCCTCAATAAAAGTAACTCTGTCCCTTTGTGTCCTGTAACAGTCGTGCGTAGTCCAGACTCCACAAGGCCAGGAGTACGAGGGCCGCAGTTACAACGGGAAAGGGGTGAGTGGTTTGTAGAGTCTTGACAAGTCGTCCTCCGCTGTGCCTTTAAGGTCTCTGTCATCACGCGTGCATGCCGCCCATCCACAGATCACGGGTGTGTCTGTCCTGCGGGCCGGGGAGACCATGGAGCCAGCGCTCAGGGCGGTGTGCAAGGACGTCCGCATCGGCAAGATCCTGATCCAGACCAACCTCGACTCAGGAGAACCAGAGGTAGATCCAACGTGTTTACCTTCACTCTGATCTAGTTTCATCATCACATTCTTTATATTTGCGATACACTTTCCTGGGAGTTCAGTTCACACTGTGTCGTGTGCGGAGGATCACCTTTAAAAAAAAAAAAAATCATTGTTTTGATTTTTTTTCCCCCCGTTGTTTTATTCTTCCACATGGTGTGTGTCTCCTTGGTAACTAGAATTGCCCCTTCCTGCTTTTGTAACCATGGTAACCGGTCTCCTCCTCTCTGGCCTTTCCAGCTGCATTACCTGCGTCTGCCCAAAGACATCAGTGAAGATCATGTCATCCTAATGGACAGCACCGTCTCCACCGGCGCTGCTGCCATGATGGCAGTGCGGGTCCTGTTGGTGGGTGCAGATTAACATGATGCTTGTTCTTAGACAATAAGAGGGACAACGCCCCTCTTGGACAGCCACCTTTTTTTTTTTTTTAATTATCTTCATCTGTGCGAGTCAACTTAGCGTTCAAAGTCTCTTTTTTTCTTGGTGAGGTTTAGTTTGCATCGTCAGTGTAGGAATCCTTCAGCGAAACGAAGGGGGTGTAAAATGATTCCTCTCCTTGCTATTCACTCAGTGTGTCTGCCTGTGCAGGATCACGAGGTGCAGGAGGATAAGATCGTGCTGGTGTCGCTGCTGATGGCAGAGCTCGGGGTGCACTCGGTGGCCTACGCCTTCCCCCAGGTCAAAATCATCACCACGGCCGTGGACAAGAGCGTGGACGATTTTTTACATGTAGTTCCTGGTATTGGTAAGTGGCAGCATGCAGATACCGGCTCTTCCCGTAACAGCGCTGCAAAATCAGAACGCTTGTGTTACTAATTACTCTCCGCTTTTTGTCCAAAGAGGAACGTATTGCCCTTAATGAGCCTCTCGACTCGGAAGAATTTGTCTAAGTCGAATCATCGCTGAACTCTGAATAAAACAGATTTTAATAGGTACTTCGGGTTGTGGCTGTAGAAAATCGTTTGTGCAGAAGATTAAAGGAAATAAACATCTGTGTTTCCATTTGAGATTTTTCATTTCCTATCCAACAAGATTCTATTTTTTTTGTTAGATTTGAATTTAGTA
>OMLF01014009.1:50131-55131 GCA_900302615.1 Holocentrus rufus | reverse complement strand
GATAGCGTTCATGACCTTTGTCTTGGATTGACTGAAGACATGAATCTACAGGCAGCTTTTGAGATCAGAGGAAAATGTTTAAATTAAAAAAAACAAAAAAAAACAACAATATCTGATTACTCTTTGATCCTTTTGTACTAGATGGCAGAGCTTTACTCTCCAGAAATGGTCTTGCTGCTGTTTAGTCCCTTTGTTAAAGCCTGTGGTTAGGAGAAGGCAGTCGTCAGGATTACACAGCAAATTTCAGGGGCGAATTCTGCTTTTGTTTCAATTTTGGGGCTTTAATAACTCAGACTATGAGATAAAGCATATTTTTTAAAGTGCCACTTTATTACAAAAGTATAAACTTGACTGACATTTTCATGAATAGTAATCTTGATATAAAACATTACAATCTTTTGCACTTAGCACTTAATTACACGCTTTGAGTACAAGACCCTGTAGTCTGAATAGCAAACACACAACATTAGCTGCCACATTTAACTTAGCTGGGCTTTCCAAGAACACACCGTAGCTTCATGGCTTCAAAAAGAACAAACAGAACACACTGAAATTTACATCGTAGCTGTTTTGCAGTTGTGTCACTAGATAAGTCATTCCAAAACACAATTAAACATAATAGTAAAAGATAGATTTCTTGACACCGATGATATATTTATTATTCTTTCTCTTTTGTAATGTACATACACATTGCATCAACATACAGTATAATCACATTGTTTGCTGGGGATATTTGGTCAAATGAAATCATCTTTATTGTCCAGGATTAGATGTAATTTTGTGTGTTATCCTTAGGCGATGCTCTCCTTTGCAATTACTTTGCTTCACATTTTTGTCATTTCGGCAACATTGCTATATTTTAACACTGATAACAGAGAGAGGAGAGAGTGTTCATCGATGGAGTGATGATGAGACATAAGGTTTGCTAATACACATCAGTTCTACTAGCTTGGCAAGCTGCACTAGGGTGGAACCCAAGCAGATTCAGTATGACCACGAGGCAGAGACTATGTTGATGAACGAACGGTCCACAGATATGAGTGAGGACTGAGCAGAGGGGGAGCTGAGTGGACTGTCTCCACCTATACGACTCAAGCAGTTCTCTTCGTCTTGTTTCAACCGTACTGCGTGTGTTGGAGGTGCAGGAGGAGAGAGAAAACGAACTCTCCTCGCTGCAGCACAGAGTCCCAATGAGCCAAAGACATCCTTAATCTAACTGACATTGTGCTCTAGAGAGAGAAATAAAGCAACACACTAAAAAATAAACAACCAACAACAATAGAAAAAAATAAACCATTCATATAGATACCACATGACAGTGCTCGATTTTTTGTTTTGTTTTTGACTTTTTTAGCATGCAACTTGTAGCAGGCAAAGTGCAGAAACAGGATCAACAAAGTAAAACACTTCATTTACAGACGGCAGTGGAGACAGTTTTCAGTCAATGTAATATGGAACAAAACATGACAGAGGGAAATATCTGGTCTAGTTTTCAATGTGAAAATGGTCAAAATTAGTTGAAGCTTTTAGGAGGAATGCAAAATGTGTGCAATTTCGTTATAATACTCTCATAATTGTTACTCTTGGTCCCTGAGCTTTCAAGTATTTTGATTAGTAATTCATTCCTTTATATCATTTATATTCCCTCCTGATTCACATATTGACCAACTACAGGGAAGGCCTGTCCACGACAGACTAAGTGCTACCAAAGGATTCACATAATGCTGTGCCTGTTCCCCAAACAGGGGTCCCGCCAGGACCAGATAAAACTACTATTTTTACCCGCTAAAATTGAGGAAGAATTTAGGCTTTTCACTTAAATTGTGCTTTGCACATGTATCAGTAAAATAGAAGTGCTACTGTTACCTACAGATTTCTCTGCAATAGTCTTGTGCTCATTTATCATTCACTACCTTTGGATTCCTTAAACAGATCAACATTATTGCCCCAAGGCCTCTGTAGCCTCTGAAAGGCATGATGTCATGACTTGAATGTAAACAGTATGTGTGAGTGAGCATGAGAGGGGCCCAGCCATCACTCCTTGTGGTGCTAGCTTAGCTCCTTGTGTTGGAAGGATAGGGGTCACAGTGCAGCCGCAGCCTTACAGCCCTGTTACGTACATCTCCATGCCGTCATTGAAAGTGAAGATGGTGGTGGTGCTGGAGGTGGCGGAGCCCTGCTTCAGGTCTCCGATGCTCTCGTACAGGTTCTCCCCAGGCAGCAGCAGGGCTTTGGCAGGGAGGTGCTGTAACTTGGGGGTTTGTTGTGTCGGCGGCGGCGGAGGGGGCTGCTGCTGCTGCAAGGGCTGCTGGGATTTCTTCCTCCGTGGCCGCAGGGTGGCACAGGTGTTGGGGGGCCTCTCTCGCTTCCAGCCGCCCCCGCCCTCCATATTCTCATAAGCGGCATCGCACTCCTCTGTCCCGATGGACTCATAGCAGTGGTCATCGAGGGGCCCTCCAACTGCTTTGCCCTCCTGAGGGGCCCAGGTCTGGGGTTTGACCACTACACTAAACCCCCCGTCCCGATCTCGGTCCCGGTCACCACGCCCCAAGGTCCGGAAGCCAGGGTTGGCTGGGGGAGACCCCGGCACAGCCCTCTTCTTCTTTCCAGGTTTACACACCTTAGAGTACATCTCGGCCACCTGCAATCAAGCAAAACGGTTACTAAGCAGCAAAGACACAGCTGCAAATGTTACCATGCATGGACTTGGGCTTCCTTGCTCACCGCAGCAGCAGATGGTTGTATATTCTCTACTGTGTGAGCACCCAGTGGGCCTAGGGCTTTATTTTGGAGCATAATGATGTCATCATCCTCTGGAGGCTTCCAAATGTACTGCTCCCCGTTGCCCATAAACACCGCTTCCTGTCAACAGATCAAAAAATCACATTTAGGGAAAAAATTGTTCATTTTTTTTTTTTTTTACTAACTCATGTTTATACTGCATATCCAGAGCAACATATTCATAAACCGCACACTAATAAATGACACAGTATTTGTCTATATAGAAAAAACTGCAGCTTCTAAATAGCCCTAATGAGGCTCACAGAACACGAATGAACCAGTTTGAAGATGCAAAACTATCGCGCTACAAATCTGGCATTAGAGCTGCACTGGGTGGATGTTATACAATATTGCATAGATTTTCCCTGGAAGGTGGAGCTTATAATATGAGGGACCATGTGCTATATGCTGGATGAGTCTATTTCAAAGTGTTGCGTCATCCACATGAGAGCGATTGGGGGTGAACAGCCCTGCGAGCAGACTGCATACATATGTAAGCATGTGAACTGTACATGTACTGAACTCAGGTCAGAGCAACTGCTGTGACCTCACTGACCTCACACAGGGCAGCAAATGGGATCCCACTGTCACCTAGCAGGGAGCGCAAAGCCTTATATCCACCGCATATGCAGACTGTCGGCCTACACTCCTGCTGCTGCGACCATATGGAGCCTGTGACACTGGTGAGAGCAGAAATCCCCCGCTGTCACCGAGAACTTCTTCCAACTAATAATCACCGCTCAGTGCCCTGATTTCAAAGAAATGCCCAAAAGAAGTGCTAGCATGTCACAAAATAAACAGTGTGGGCGCTGTGCACGTCGTATGGGAAAACTGCAACATGTGCACTAACGGCACTGTGCAACTCTTCTGCAACATCAACAACAAATCTGACACAAATGTTCCTCTAATTACCTCCATCCACATCCTGCTCCCTGTGCTTTGACCACAAAATACAGGCAGTAATGTCACGCTGAAGCTGACCGAGGCCATCCTATAGAGCGAAAGGGCTAACACCAAGACCTTCGTGATCCTTGAAGCTTTAGGGCATAACAAAAAAAATCATGACACTGTGACAGGTATCTCAGGGGGTGGAGATGTGACAGGACAGCAGTCTCATTCAACCTGACTTCTGCCTCCAGTCCCCAGAATACGTGGAACATCAAGTAGCCGACAGGACAAACCCTCCAACCACATTCAGGCAACATGTGGCTTCAAGGAGGATAGCAGCACCTTCAGGGCCAGCCGCCGATGCCAGCTCAGTTCTCATCTATCTGATCTCTCCACCTGCTCCACTCGGACTCGGTCCCTCTGGAGAAACAGCAGCAAAGATCCACCTTTGCTGGATTTCCTCTCCCTCGCCGGTCATCACTTCCCCACTTCCCTCAACCAACAAAACTGAATGAGGTCAACAACTGAGGCACAGCTGTTTAGACACTCAGTTGTCACCTTTGTCTTAGATGGCAACAAACACAAGCAGTGACCTGTCCTGATAGTTGAACAAAATTTACATATTTACATATAATATAAATTCGGGCTAAATAAACTGTTTCTCCCGATCTGTTTAACTAACTTTGACTGGTATCAAATCCTGAATATGTTTGTATGTGGCTTGACATTTCACACATTTAAGCTTCAATAAACAAGTACCCTAATATAATGTCATAACTCAAATAATTGATTTTGATAATATATTTGGCAATATACTGTACCTCCGGTGATTTTGCCATCAAGAAGAATTAAAATATCTCAGTCAGCAAGGTCATAGCTTATCTCTCTTTTATGGTCTCATTGTAATGTTCCACCACTTCACTGCCCAGTAATACTAGTCTAACCTCTAATACGATACGATGCGATGCACTTCATCGATCTCCAGGCATTGTAAAATACTCACCATGCACACAGGACACAGACAACAAGCAGAATTATACAAAACACAATATAATTACAGTCATACAGGAGGCAGGATCATAGAGGGGAAGAGCATGCATCCCAATATTGCAACAATAATGTAATCAAAATAAAGTCCTCGTGTTAATTTCCACTATATAATATGTAGCTCAGTCGATGATGCATTTTCTGCATTATGGCCAGGCACATAAGACTTATATGTCTATTTTACTCTAACTGTGTGCACTGAACACATGCAAACAAGAATAAGTATGCACATGCAAACCTGCAGTTAGGGAACCAAGATGTTTCTGACACATGATTAAAATTGT
>OMLF01014009.1:35367-45601 GCA_900302615.1 Holocentrus rufus | reverse complement strand
GAGGGAGGGGGAGAGGGGGGGTGGGGGGGGGAGAGGGGGGGGGGGGGGGTATGTGTGGGAGTCCTGTGGCAGGTGTTTGAAGAAGCTGAAAGCTGATGATGAGATGAGGCTGTCACATTTCCCAACCAGGTTTCCCGGCCTCCCTTCCCTCCTCGTCTCAGTCTGTCCACACCTCCCCACCCATTCCTCTCTCTCCGTATCCCCCTGCCTCCCCCTGCGGTGTTCAGCCAGAGTGACGCCTCAGCACTGCAGTGTAATCTCTGGCCCTAGAGCTGCCTTGTCTGAGCCAACCAATTGGACGTAGCGCTCAGAGCAAGAGGCAAGAAATGGCCCTCCACCAGCAGCTCTCCTGCTAGACAAAAGCCACCGAGAATCCCTCTGGCTGTGGCACCCGGCAGAAACTTCGAGCTCTCCCTCTCGTACCCGCCGGGTTCAGATTTGCCAGGTGTTGCCCCGACCATGTATCACACACCGGCGGGCTAGTTAGACTGAGACAGGGGCCGTAGAGTGTCGTGGAGGAGAAACTGGAGCATCATCCATCACCATTCCCATCTGAACTGTGTTTTTTTTTTTCTCATAATGCTTCAAATGTAGGACTTGAGTAATTAAAACATGTCAATTCTCCCATCGCTCCTTGTCCTTACATTTTTTTCTCTCTTTTTCTATCAGCTTGAGAAGGGAGCACAAAGTAAAGTACATGTGAGTGATGAATGGATTAGCTAATGGGTGCCTCAATGAATGAGTGAATGATGGTAGCTACCTGTTGACTGATCTAATTAATTAAAGGTCTAAAGAAGCATCCAAAGGAAGAGTAAAACACACCGAATGATAAATTCCCCCAGTAATATTAAAATCCTCATTGGGTCACATTTCAGATGCAAAACCTAACAATTCAGTTATTTGTCTTTTCTTTTTCACCTCATTATCCACATTACAGCTCTCTCAAATTTGTTTTCTGCTTGCTGCACCTGATGAGGACAAAATGTCACATGGAGTTATGGTGCGCTGATCATGAAAGCTAGTACATACAAATTAGGGTCTACCAATCAGTATCAATGGGTTGTATTTGTTGTATTTTCTAGGAATACGTATTGCATTTACATGCGTGTTCATTATTAATATTGGAGCTCCTTTCAACATGCACAGCCAGTGAGCAGTGACCTCACAGCCAATCTGCTCACGTTTTGATAAACCACCTGGGAGTTCATGTGGAGCAAAACCTCATCCTCTGTGTGACACAAATAACAGCAGCGAGCGTGTGTCTGTGTGTGTGTGTGTGTATGTGAGGGAGAGCGAGAGAGAGAGAGAGAGAGAGAGGGAGAGGGAGAGAGAGAGAGAGGGGAGACTGTTATTGTGTGAGAATGTGAATTAGGTCAAATGTTTGCTTGCAACAACGATTAACCATGCCCCTGTGAGGAAGAAAGCTGAAGCCTGTGTGCAAGAGGCTCTGCCTTTATCCATGCAATAGTGTCTCTAACATAAACATTAGGGTCTATAGCAAGGGAGACAAAAGCAATAAATTAGCGGGGTTTTCTTCATTTCCACTCGCCAGATCCTTCCTGACACCTTTGACAAACTCAGGGACCTTGAAACAGGCTTGTGAACGAGGGCTGCATGTGGCTGCAGCTAACAGGGCTGCTGGGGAAAAAATACTAATAAATCACACCCTCTTTTGACACTGTAGACCTGCTCTGTCTCCCCCAGATTAAATACCTTCTGCCATATGTAGGCCTGCACACCTGTGTGTGTGTGTGTGTGTGTGGTTGTGTGTGTGTGTGTTCCTCATGATGGCACCCACTCAGTAGGCATCAGTCACACAATGGTTGCTGGTTCGGCTGCTGGCTGCCCTGCTCGCCGCGCCTTTGGGCTCTCACGTCTCACGTCGAGAGCCCTGACAGCTCAAACTGCAGTGGTGCTGGTGACAACAGGTTAGAAACAAAGGCAGTACACTCTGTGATACCGGCTGACTGGCAGAGCAAACCGGGGTGTGAACGGAAGGAAAAACGCCTCTGGAATTTGGAAATGCCCAGGTATGGTGATAAAAGACTCCCATGGTGACAGAAAATGAAAGATTCAGCCTGATGCAGCGTGTTGCCATGATAATTTGGTTCCATTCAGCTTGTAGCACCAGATTTCTGAAATCTATTTTTTTCTTTTCTTCTCCCATTATAATGCCCCTGATCATCAAAGCATTTCCGTTTCATTTCCAGATCAAAGTG
Source organism: Holocentrus rufus (assembly GCA_900302615.1). Classification (NCBI taxonomy): domain Eukaryota; kingdom Metazoa; phylum Chordata; class Actinopteri; order Holocentriformes; family Holocentridae; genus Holocentrus; species Holocentrus rufus. Next base: position 43,382 of record OMLF01014009.1, on the reverse strand, counting down.
GGGATGTAAAGCGCCGTGTTGTGTCCCCGAGGTCAGCTGGCAACTTACACGACAAAGCCAGATCCCCACACCCCCATTTGTGAGTGAGGGAGGGGGCAGCAAATGTTAATGGAAGGTCTATCGTTAATTATCTTTATGATTCACAGTCGAGCGGGACGCCGAGCATTAAAAACGCATGATTGGAGGGTTTCTGCGTATTCCTCTCATCAAATCATGATGAAGTTCTCTGATGAATCGGTTAATTGGACATCAGATCACAAAAGGCAATGCAGTAACACTGAGGTGGGTGCACACGTGTCTGTGTGTTAAATGTATGACCAGTGGAAATGAAGAAAAGCCTGTGCGAACACAAAGAAAACGGGGCAATGCTATGTAACCCCGGGTGGATGGAGAACATAGCCTAAACCAACAGCATTCCATCTAACGCTTATCAAGCTATGTCCATATTATAGTCACATATGGATGATACCCCCCCTCCCCAGCCTGTCAAATAGCCACGGGCAGAGAGCATTGCGCTATAGCATCCCCGTACTCACTCAGCTCACAGATTTCGGGAGGCGCAGCATCTACTCTGGTCGCTTCCTTTAATTTCTGCTTCCACTCGGACCAGGCTGTCTCCGCAAGCATAATCAACCAAAGACGACAACTTGGCTTTCTTGGGCTTCTTGGGTTTCAGCAAACGGGAATGCAGCATATTGCATGTGGCATCCTTTGACGCCCGCCGACCCCTAGTGCGCCCTATCCACGCTCCTCCGTTCCCCAGCCAAAAGGGAGAGTAGGAAGTGTAACTATTTGACGCCGCCGCCGTATCTCCAGTATTATCTCCAATTGTCAGGTTCCCCTCCACAGTTCCTCAAGCCCCCTCCATCTCCACTCTCATCCCCTCGGCTCAGCTACAGTGCTTCCATGTGACACAGGCAGAGCTGGAGACCCCCCAATTATGAATTTGTCTTTTGATTCTAGCGTCATCCCTCGGAAGGACCGAGAAATGCTTCCCCATAACCCAATGAATGGAGAGACGCAAATAACATTTAGGGGAGCTCTCCCAGCAGTCCTCGCTGATGCGTAAGGTGTATACGCTGTGGTTAATTTCAGCGGTGAAGAGAGGTTATTTGGAGGCGTTGGTGCAATTTGAATAAGACCGCACCACCCTGGGAAAGCGCTCTAAACGCAAAACGGGCCATTTTCAAGTTGCAGGTATCTCAGCAGCAGAAAACATACAAATGATATGAATAAATAAATAAATAAACAAACACCCTGTGATTCCGCCATAAGAGCAGGCCTGCCGAAAATAAAGAATTGTATCCTATTTCTGATCAGATACAAATAGGCCTAATCTTAACCAGGACATGAAAACAAAGCTATTATACAGTAATAACAATCTGCATAACTTGGAAAGCGCATTTTGACAAGCAATGAAATCAGTAAATGAGATCTAACTTCACTATATGGAGAGTGAATTTCTCAGTCAGTGTCACTACAAGCTTTCTAGGTTCACTGCTTTCAGTTTTGGAAAAATAAAATCTGGGGCACATGGGACAAAACTAGGCTAAAAGATTCTCCATGACCTGTACACCATGTGCACTTACAGCAGCAGGTCAGAATCTGAGTGTGTATGGAGTATGCCTCAGACTTAAAAATACCTTTAGTTAATAAATTACAAGATTAATGTATGTACAATATTGCATGTGTGATCGGCAAAGTAACAAAATGACAGCAAGCTTGTTCATGTACTGTAAGGACACACCAAATCTTGCTTCATAGTGCAATGCTCTATAAGTATACTTTCACCACCAATACCAACCATAACACTGTGGGGAACAATGGTACTTAATGTCCATCTGCCTTTACCTTATCCATATCCATTTAGCTAAGCTAACAAAAACACTGTACCGTAGGATTGTCAACTGTCCACTTGTTCCTTACAAAGGAAAAATTGAGAATTCTTGTATTTAGTTGCCATGGATTAGAAAAAAATCTGAAAGCCATATCTACTCACGCATGCACTTATCTAACCATGAATAATTGATTTATGAGTCCAGTAATTAGTAAATGGATTTACCTATTATGATAGAACAGAATTGTACACTTTCTGGCCCTAGAATGACTTGTTGTAGAAAAGTCTGTAAACTATCCAAAATGGAGAAAGAGTAATCTATAGCGTTAAAATTTTAAAATGCTCAATCGGTCCCTCCTTTGCACAAGTTAGTACCCAAATAAGTGTTGGAATGGGCAGTTTAGGTGATCAAGCACGTAAAAAAATGAACTGTTGAAATGTTTTTCTCAGTTGTTTTGATGTACTGTACTCTTTTCCTGAGGAGTTTCTGGAACAGATGGGTAGCCTTGCTACTGCTGATATCTTTTTGAGGTTGAATTTGTTGTTGGCCCCATGAGATATTAAACCCTGCAAGAAAAAGAAGTCAAGTTCTCCAGCAAAACCAGAAATAAAGTCAGGGCATAACATTGGGGAGCCTGTGACGGCATTTTTGAAAAGGAGAATCTTTTTCAGATTATGGTAAAATTAAAGAGGGTGAAAGCAGCTTGAAAACAGCTTCACAGTCCTCCCTCACTCCAAAAACAATCAGCCACATAATAATTTAATTTAATATAATAATGTCTAAATGTGACCCCTCAATAATGGTCTGTCTTCTTCTGTTTCAAGTACAGTGAAAGTTAGACTTAAAACATCTGAATTTGAATAAAGCAATGACAAATTGCATTTTTTTTTAATCTTCTTTACAAACTGGTTTCAGTTCACGTGATATATTAGTATGAAGCCCTGCCAGCAATGAGTTATCAGGCATATAGCTTGTTCTAACCTCACTGTCCTTATACACCTTTAAGGCCTATACCTCTACCACCACTACCACCTACCGGTGTCTTTACAGCACTTTACAGCACTGTAGAGGGCCAACAACCTATCAGGGTGTAGGAGACTTGCAGATGTGCAGCTGTATGAGGGTCACTTAATGCCATAGAGAATAACAGAAGGAAGAGAAGCAGCTGAAGCATCATCAACAATAACACACAATATTATGGGTGACAAGGATACCTGCATACTATTGATGACAATAACAATGTTTGTCATTATCTAATTCAGACTTTATTTGCTGCAGCCATTTTGCTTATTTCTTTTCTTATGGTGGTGATGGCATTAGCAAACAAAATAAAAACTATTATATAAATAACTGGCCAGACATGTAGCATCACACTGAGATATTCCCAGCACAGTTAAAATGAAGTTTGATGGCAGATTCTCTCCTAATTATCTTAATCATCAACAGTAAAAGTGCAGTTTTGCCACCACTCTTATAGAATCAAAGACCAATAGCTTCTTTACAGACTCATTTTGCACTGACATTCAATAATCATACACGGATAAATCAATTGTAGAAGAGGCAGAGATAACAAATTCCCCACCAGCAGTAGCCTCAATTGACCTTAATGCAGGGATGTCCAACCATGTGCCACAGAGGGCCTCAAATCTGTAGCTTTTCATCCCAACCAAACACCACACCAGATGATTTCACTGGTCTTCAACCAGGGAGCATTTCACTGTTAAATGGCCTTATATAGTGTTTGGTTTTGTACATTTGGCCCTCCAATGCACAAGATTGGAAACTACTCCCATAATGCCATGCAACTAGATGACAAGTGTCTTGAGTATGTGATCCAACTCACCATTTCTTGACTGACCCTCTTGCTCATACTGCACATACTAAACCCCACAGCTGAATGCACAAACTCCATATCATTTTCTCTTGAGCAATAGTCTGTTGGTTTTTTTTTTTTAATTAAATGCAGGAAGTTATTCAAAGAAGCAGAAGAAGAGGAGGCTGATGGAGTGAGTGTGTAAAAGCAACATTTAGCCACAAAAGAAATCCTGGAATACACAGCACATCACGTGTTGATGAAATATATTTGAGTGTGTATATTTGCTGTTTTCTTCTCTTTGAGGCTACTGCTTCTTTGTGGCACTAATCGCCCCTCATATACTACAGCCTAAGCTACCCTCCCCCTCCTCCGTAGTTGCAACACAGGCATACGTGTTTTTCCTCTTAATTCATGTAGTAAAGTGCGCGCTGCGTCCCCACACGTTTGGCAATGGAACTAAGCTTCGCGGGTTTCCTCCTACTATTAGCGCAGTTTTAAATCCAGCCATCTTACTGTTGTGATCCAGTTGGAAAAGAGAGAAAAAAGATGGGGTGCTGCTCGGGACGCTGCATGTTGATCTTCATATGCTCTCTGCAGTTGGTGAGGTGTTTTTTTTTTTCTCTCTGTATCTCAGGATGCTCCGACATAAACACATCTGCTCACCTCTCACTGCCTTTCTTATTTTCCTGATTAAACGATACTTAGAAATTGATACTTGAAATCTCTGTTGTTGTTTTTGTCTTAAGGCTACATATTGAGATGAGTTATATGCATGAAATCACTTGTTGTTTACCTAAAGTTACCATTTCTTTAATCCACTTACTTTTTTTTTTATTCTGTGAGAATGTCTTTTCAGATTCACGAAACTTCGCGATAGTTCAACAAAAACATTAGACTCCAGCATTTTAATAATCACCAATGACTTTTTTTTTATACATATGTTTAGTATATCCTGTGATGTTGATTTGATTGTCTTCTCATTCACAATACTTATCATTTCAGATATCTGTTTTGACTGTAAAAAAAAACAAAACAAGATACATTTAGTCAATTCATGTTCATTGTAAGGCTACTATAGTTTCTTGTGCAAAGGGTGTGACCCCCACCACTACAACCACCACCACAATGAAGGGCTACATCCACTTTGTCCTCCTTCTCTGTGTTTCCCACCCTGCCCCCCCTTTCGACTGACTGGGGTGGCCGACCTCAGAGGACAGCACTCATAACAGTCTGCCTTTTCTCCAGCATGCTTTGTCCCCTATGGCTCAGTTGCCTTGACAACTCATGTGAAATAAAATGCAGCAGTGCTTTGTTGGATACACTGGAAGGAGATCACCTTCTAACATGCCAAAACGACATGCATCTACCTGGCACAGACTCCGTTAACAAAATGAATGTCATTCATAGTTCATCTGAGGTATCTTACCAGGGTCTCTCTGGGGCCTAAACTCTTCTTCTTCTGCTGCTATTTACAATTCCAGATAACTGCCCTGGAGAGGCAGGTCTTTGACTTCCTTGGCTACCAGTGGGCACCGATCATGATCAACTTCCTCCAAATTATCATGGTTATCCTTGGGCTCTTTGGTACCATCCAGTACAGACCACGCTATGTTATTCTGGTGAGGGGAACGTTTGATTCATTTCAAGTTTTATGAGTTTTGGATAAGACAGATTATCAACATTAAATGTTGACTGTCACTAGTGTGTTCACTGGGATGTTTGGATGATTGTAAGAAAAGAGAGGAGCACTGTAAAAACAATTGTTCCATCATGACCACATTTATATTTCGTCTACAAATTTATAGTGGATTTTGAAGTTTTGTTTCACAGGTGTGTTTCTTGTGTAATTTTCATTCATTATAATGTACTTTTGGTTCCTCAGTACCTGGTCTGGACGTTGTTGTGGGTTGGCTGGAATGTCTTTGTTAGCTGTCTCTACTTGGACTTGGGAGGTCTTTCAAAGGTAAGTCTAATGGTCTGATAATTAGAGACCCACACATCCCCACTTACTAACTACTGTGTTCACCTCTTTCCATGTCATCGGCTCCCTGCTTTAGCTGTTTTAGGTGGGGTCTCACCTAGAAAAACTGACATACCATCAAACTCCTTTGTTTTTCTGTTTTCTTTCACACCAAAAAATGTTCTGTGTCATAAAGCAACATCTCAGTCAGCTGTTTATGTTCCCTCTCTGTGTTTGCTAAGGGTAAAAGTGACAATGAGCAGACTTTTATTCCCAAGTGATAAAGACAATGACGATGATGATGATCCCTATAATACCTGCCAATCACTCACTGGTTATCATAATTTCTGCCCAGCCAGGCTTTGTTCAAACCCACAGAAATTTATTTTGAATTGTAGAGGAGATCCCAAGGTTTTCAAAAATACCAAATATGTCCTGTTAAATTACAGAGAAATGTGTATAAAATGATGCACAAGACATCAATTTATTTTCTATTTGATGTAATGGTGCAGCTATAAAACAATGGCACCCTGGGTTTGAATATTTCACTCAATATAAGCGTGAAGCTTCAGTGAATCTGCAACCAGCAGATACAGAAAATGTTTGTGACATTGTCATACAAAATCGACAGAAATGTTTTATACCTTTGATATTGAGGGGAATCTTAAGGGAAAATCAGAGTTTAAGGGGTTTTAATTATGTTGGTGTTATTAGTTATAATAGTTGTAGTAGTAAAGGCCGTAGTAGTAGTAGCACTAGTAATAATTGTAGTACTGCTACAAGCAGTAGTAGCGGAAGCAGTACTTATAGTAGTATTTTCTCATGAGAAAGGTCACCTTCATGTGTCCTGATCAATCAGTGAACCAGGTCCATAATGCACCATGTTCTTGTTACACCTGATTGCTGTTGCATATCATCTTTCTCCACCATCTCCTGTCATTCTCCACTGCATGCGTACAATCTAATAACGCAGCAACATTTTAAATGGTCATGAAGCTGAAATGTTGTCCTCATATCAAAGTGGCCTGTTCTGTCACTGCAGGACAGTGATATACTCAGCCTGGGAGTATCGTCACATCGCTCCTGGTGGAAGGAAAACGGGCCGGGGTGTGAGAGCAAGGGCCTCCCTTCCACTGGGTGGCAGAGACAGGAAAACCCAGAGCTGATCACTGTGCTGAGCTGCTGGTTGGAATACCAATATATAGAGGTCCTGCACTGCATTGTACAGCTCCTTATTTCAGTGAGTACACTCTCTTTACACAGGTGCCAAACAACTGCTCTCATTAATAAATTCCATAATGCAGCCTCTCCCAGGAAAATGTTTTGAAAGTTTGCCTTTTAATAAAGAATTTGCTTTGTGTTGATTTCTACAGCTTGTGGGATTTGTTTATGCCTGCTACATTGTCAGCACTTTGTCAGATGAGGAAGACAGCTGTAAGTATATTTATTACAAGTAACTACAATATTATAGTCACTCAGATGAAAAGACAAAACCACAAATAGATAGATAGATAGATAGATAGATAGATAGATAGATAACAGATGTAAGATTTCGTCTGCATTATGTTTTATCTGTTTTATAATCGCTTGCATAATTTATGGTTTCATTCAAGATTTGCATGATAACATGAGACTCGTACAGCACTGTTTCTGTTTACCCCTGAAGTGTTCCATAAAAAAAAGCTCTCCTTACATTAATATTAGCTATGTTTGGAGCCTTTGTAGTTAATTTTCCTTTTACAGCTTCATTTGTAGTATGCGAACCTAATGTGACCTGCTCACCATCTATTATTTATTTATATTTTTTTAAATATTACATATTTTAGTTAATGTCATGAATTTCATCATCCATCCAAACCCTCGAAGTTGCTCTTAGTGTAAAGACTTGGTGCGTAGGTACAGTGACACTATTTCTCTTCCCTCTTTTTGACCCCATTCTTTCTTTGGATAGTTTGCTCAAAGTGTCATATACCATGTATTAACTGAGTCCTTTTTTTCCTAGATTATAAATAATAAACCACAAAAATAGAAGCGGAGGAAGCAGATGAAACAACTGAAGATTATGATTGCCTTTTTAACAAGAACAGTATGGTTTATTTTGCCTTTATTGTGAGTTTCAACATCTATTACATAAGCTGGACCTTACTGTGCTGTATATGCTGTCATAACTCACTAGATGTTCTCAAGGGGAGAATTTATACCACTGACACTGACACGTTATATACACTTTATCACTGTATAAAATGTACCTCAGTATTTTCCAGCACTCAAGTAAATCCAATATACCTATGTCACTGTGTTTGTGTGTGTGTGTGTGTGTGTGAGAGAGAGAGAGAGAGAGAGAGAGAGAGAGAGAGAGAGAGAGAGAGTGCGGGGGGGGGGGGGGGGAGAGGGGGGGGGG
>OMLF01014009.1:4228-35347 GCA_900302615.1 Holocentrus rufus | reverse complement strand
TTTGTGTGTGTGTGTGTGTGTGTGTGTGTGTGAGAGAGAGAGAGAGAGAGAGAGAGAGAGAGAGAGAGAGAGAGTGGTGGTGGTGGTGGTGGGAGTGTCACCTGAAATGATCTTTATGGCACACAGAAGTAAATCTGTGTGAAGCAAAAATGAATTCAAATGTGAATTAGTCAATGTTTATTTCTGATGTCTTGTAAAATGTTTAAATTATTAATGCTTGTTGTTTTGAGTTAGTGACACATTCAGAGTCGTGTATGATGTTATTTAGTGAAATAAAATGTGTACAATACAGCTTGACCATGTGTTTCAAAACATGTCTTGTTCACTGGATTTTATGAAAAAAGACCATAGAAAAGATCACTGTTTCATGGATTGCTCTCTGACACTGATAATGATTTTTTTTCCCAAGACTATTCTATTAAAAATGGATTACTGGTGATGCACGTTTTTCCATAAGGAAAAAAAGAAAAACTCGCCCAAGTTTCCATAATTACAGCAAAACTTGTGAGGATCACAGCTTTCATACATGACAAGGATGTATGTAGCTATATAATAAGATTATTTATTTACTTCATTTTACCCTCACCTTTATTTTTACACGACCAAAATGTATGTGCACAAGCACTGGAAAAGTTTTTCAAAATAGGTCTCCTGTGTAGTCGTGCACCTATGATTAGGATTGTCTGCCCTCTGCTGCTAGGTAGCCATGGACGCGTTCCTCTGTCTACGTCACTGACGTCGTTTCCGCTCAGCAGACCCCGGATGAAGCTGCCTTTGGGTGAACAGGGCCACCAAAGCTGGAATTTAAATTAACGGTGAGGGGTTTGCAGCGGACTGAACCCCCACTGGATTAATGCTGACAGGGACCGCTCGGTGCCATCGGGGCCGCACCTCAGTTGGATCCGAGCGACGACAAGTAACCGGTCCGAACCGGACAGCCAGACTGGACCAGATTGGGACTGGCTAGCTAGCCAACTGCTGCTAACTGTTTAACAGTTAGCAAACTAACGCGTAGCAAAGATCCTCGGTAGCTAACAGCTCCAGTGCCCGAAGCAAACGTAGTTTTGGTGGCTATACGTCTTGCCCAGGCTTCAGTCTAATATATTTCCTAATTAATGAATGATGTCTGCCACAAGTATTGACCCTCAGGTAAGCAGTGAGAAGAAACGTACAACTTAGGCCTTACATTTTCACAGAGAAGCGGGTGTGCAGTGCATCCCAAACTGAAAATTATGCGATGCCACCACTGCCAGGCTAGCAGACCTGTTAGCTAGACAGCGAACTGAGTAGATAGCTTAGCCAGCAAGCTGCTTACAGTTGGCAACCAAGGCCTGGATCACAGCATTCAGTGGTTGTTTGACTGGATAGCCTGGCAGACGTCGGCACAACACACATTGTGAAACGTTGTTAGCTTTTTCTGTGTCATGTTGCCAGCGTAAAGTCTCCAAGATAAACAGGTCCTCTAAAGGAGTTGGTTGAAATCGACAGGTCGCCTGCAAATCTAAATGTGTAGGATAATTCGCGATGCTTTGATTGACATACATAGCTCATGCAAGTTATATATTTTTTCTCCTTTCATATGCATTCCTTCTTTCACGTTTACTTCAACATGACCACCAAGACATCGAAAGGACAAGATGCTAGTAAAGGTAAGAGAATAAGGTTTTCATTCGGTTATGCGCTGCACCCATTCAGTCCAAGTAGCATGCAAAACCCCATTTGTTTTTTCTATGCACAATCACAGATCACTGTCGTTTATCAACACAAAAATTTCAGCAGTGTTATACACAAAATGAAACACATTTACATGACAACATATTTTCTATCACATTTTCGTTTGGTTAATTGTTGCACAGAAGCTTTAGATGCAGAAAGAATAGACTCTAATACAACAGTCATAGGGGCACACAGAGCTCATAAGGATGTGTTTCCATAAATTTAAAACACCATGCAAACTTAAAATGTACAGCTCTGTGTATGGCAGGATAATTTGAGTGTTTTATAATTTAAACTCTCTCTCTCTCACTCTCTCTCTCTCTCTCTCTCTCTCTCTCTCTCATTTTTTTCTTATGATTGTTGCTTCACTCTGCCTATCACAGAATGGGGAGCGCACTGCACAATAGTTAAAAATTAGAAAAATGTCACTGAATATTTATAATAGTACACTAACACACCACTCTTGTAGAATTTTAGTTTATTTCTGATTCCGTGTACATCCTTTTGTTATGCACGCACCATTGTAAACTGTGTAGCCATAGAATTGAAAAAAATAGTAATATATTCTCATTATTACAGCCTGTAGAATGCAGCTGTGTCAGGGTTAATGATAAATTCTGTGTCTTTAAGTTGTCATTTTGTAAATTCTTGCGTGCAGCTTTGATAACAGTTGGGCCTTTTTACAGCCTTTCCAGTTTCAGTGCAAAATGGTTCCCTCCACCAGAAGGATACAGTCCATGACAATGACTTTGAGCCCTATCTCACTGGCCAGTCTAATCAGGTAGGAAATAGCCTGGTCTTGCCTTTTATAATGCTAAAAAATGTGTTTGTTTGTGTGTTCATTTACTCATTTGTTTGTCGTCATTTTCAGAATAACAGCTATCAATCCATGACAGACCCTTACCTGTCCAGCTACTATGCCCCCTCCATTGGATTTCCATACCCTCTCAGTGAGGCTCCCTGGTCTACAGGAGGTGACCCACCAATTCCTTACCTTACACCCTATGCCCCCCTCAGCAATGGAGACCATCATTTCATGCACGACACGGTATTTGGGCAGCCGGGGGGGCTTGGCAGCAGCATCTATCCTCATAGGTTTAACTTTTTCCCCGAGAACCCCGCCTTCTCAGCCTGGGGTACCAGTGGTTCTCAGGGCCAGCAAACTCAGAGCTCAGCCTATGGGGGAAGCTACAGCTACCCACCCAGCTCTCTGGGAGGCACCCTCGTCCCTGATGGCCAGACGGGTTTCCACAGTGACACCCTGAGCAAAGCTCCAGGTATGAACAGCCTAGAGCAGAGTATGCTGGGCCTAAAAATAGGTGGGGATGTGACAGGAAGTGGCTCGGGCGTGAAGAGTGTAGGCTCTGTGATTGGTGGCAGTGGCAGTGTAGCTGCAGCTGTTGCTACGGGCAACGGCGGTACACCAATCGGAATGCCCCCTCCAAAACCTACATCGTGGGCTGCTATTGCTAGTAAACCTGCCAAGCTGCAGCAGCTAAAGACCAAGACCAAGCCTGGCATGCCCATACCAGGAGGAGTTCTGCCTCCACCGCCAATTAAACACAGCATGGACATTGATACATGGGATAACAAGGGGACTGTTACCAAAGTGCCCCCTCCTTTGCCCCCCCACCACCAACATCAGCACCAGCCACAGCAGCTTCACTCCCATGCTCACCTTCCCCACAGTCTCCCCCCTCCCCCTCAGCAGTCCCTCCAGTCTGCCCAGTCCCTCGTGCAGCAGATGACCATGCAGGGTCCTCCCCCTCCCCCACAGTCATACCAGAACCACAACTCCGCCCCGCCACCGCAGACCCGCTGGGTAGCCCCACGCAACCGCAACCCAGGCTACGGTGGCGGGAGCTTGGACAGCAGTGGCTCCTCCAATGGCGGGGGTGTCGGGAACGGAGGCGGAGGCGGAGGGGGCATGCCTCCGGGGTCAGGGCCGGGGCTAGAGTCCCACCCGGTGCTGGAGAAGCTGCGAGCCGCCCACAGCTACAACCCCAAGGAGTTTGACTGGAACCTGAAGAACGGCCGCGTGTTCATCATCAAGAGCTACTCTGAGGACGACATCCACCGCTCCATCAAGTATTCCATCTGGTGTAGCACGGAGCACGGCAACAAGCGTCTGGACTCAGCCTTCAGAGCTATGAACTCTAAAGGCCCCGTCTACTTGCTGTTCAGCGTCAATGGCAGTGGTCATTTCTGCGGCGTGGCGGAAATGCGCTCGCCTGTGGACTACGGCACCAGCGCTGGCGTTTGGGCACAGGACAAGTGGAAGGGCAAGTTTGATGTGAACTGGTTGTTTGTTAAGGACGTGCCTAATAGCCAGCTGCGCCACATCCGCCTGGAGAACAATGACAACAAGCCAGTGACCAACTCGCGCGACACTCAGGAGGTTCCTCTGGAAAAGGCAAAGCAGGTGCTCAAGATTATCGCCACCTACAAACACACCACCTCCATCTTCGATGACTTCTCTCACTACGAGAAGAAGCAAGAGGAGGAGGAGGTTGTGAGAAAGGTAATAATTACAAAAACTTTTCAGAATTTAACTTATTAAAAGAATAAGGAATGTTTGTGATTTGGTTTTCATTTTCTACAATTTATGTACCCTTGGTTGGTCTTTTAATCAAACCATTTGCAGTTTTGCTCACAGAAGATTTGGATGTTCTGGTATCAAAGTGATCAGACTTGTATATGTTTTGCAGCATTTTAATAAGGTTTTGCACGTTATTTGTCCCAACAGAGCTATGAGCCTCCTCCAATACAAAGCCGATCCCGACTCGATCAGGTAAAGAATGATATCTTAATTTCTTCTTTGAATCTCTTTCATAATTGAATTTCACTTGTGTGCAGCTTTAAAATGATGTTATGTGTTTGTAAAGCCCTTCTGTATTCCCCAGAGGACATAATATTCCAGTAGCTTTCTGTGATGTTACATTTGATAAGCTGTCGATCTAATTTCCCTTAATTGTATCTCCCCTCAATTCAGGACCGTCAGAATCGAAGTAAACAGTAGAAGACTCCTTCTTAAAGCTTGATCAACAGTTGTGCTTGGATGGACATAATGAAATTTAGATTTAAAAAGAAAACGAGGACATAAAGAAATTGAAAACTAATATTTTTTTCTATTTAATTTTGGTGACTTTGGCCCAAGTCAAACTTTGAGCCACCTCGCTCCTGGTTCCCAGTCTCCAAGATGTGCGTGCAGGGATGAAGCCAGTTCCACCAATCAAATAGCTTCAATAATATTTTTTTTCTTTATTTTCTGTATTTTTTTAGCCTTATAAATCTTTATTGCTACCCAAAACTTGCATTCTTAACTAATTATAAGTAACAGATATCTGCACGTCTCTTTTGAAAATCTCTTGACAACATGCTGCTGATATTCAGTGACTGTTCACCGTGTGGTTTGTGTGTTGGAGAAATGTTAAGTGCTTGTATTGGTTATTCTTAAGAGTGAACAACACTTTATTGACAAATGTCTGCTATCTGTACGTGGCCAGTTGTAGTTTCTATTATCAGAAGAAAAAACTTCTATAATGCCCTTTTTTAATCCATGTAACTTGGTGGAGGAATGTCTACACTGAAAGTTTCTGTATGCATAATCATGTGAAAGGTTGACATTAGAAAGCATAAATGTTAGAAAATGATTTTGAATACTATATCACTTGGCTTACCACTGATTTGAAAATAGGATGGAGGGACCTGTGTCATTATTTTTCTTTCCAGAGTGGAGCCTTAACATTTCTTTCCAGCGATAGTGCAAGTGAAATTCGACATTTACAGTACTGTACCTCACGTTTTTCAGCGAGAGATTCAGGGAAAAGATGTTGTCTCGAGATCACACGCTCTTAAAGGTGGTCCCTCTCTTTATTATTTATGGGATGGAAATGCAAACATACTGTTTAAGTTCAGGTTCTTATCTAACAAAAAGTTTGCTTTGTTGTACGTTTTCCTTGTTGGTTTTAATCATACAGTAGTTTTTATTTTTCTCTGTTCCCTGCCATTCCAACAGGGGTCTCTGTTTATGAAATTCTGGGGACAATGTAGCATGTACTGCTTTTAAAATCAAGCCAGGCCTGTCACTGTTTTTGTTCCTTGTCCTTTCTTAACATAATTAAAATGTTGATATTTTCATTGCTATAACCTTTCCATGTCATCCTCAGAAAATTTAAGCTTTAATGTACTGGCAATGCTAACTGAGAACGCCTCAAATGTTTAACCTTAGCATTATTGTTACTGATTTATTGTCAAGTGTATGAAAACCCAGAGAATAGTCAATATGGTATATGTATGTGAATTTTTGTTTTTGGAATTGCTTGCTGTATTGTGTGTATGTCTGTATGCGAGAGTGAAAGACAAAAGAGAGGGAGTATGATTATCGAGCAATCAGAGTTATATAATGGTATTGGAATATAGAAAATCTACGAAAAAAGTTTTAAGTCACCCCTGAATTAAATATACATTGTATCAAAGGTCACTATCACATTCTTAGATTTGATCATGGTCATTATTAAAGGTATACTTATCTGTTGTTTGTTGGGGGTTTTTATTGCTTGGTTACAAAGTTGTGTGTATTATTACCTTTGTCCTCTTGACCAGTTATTTTTATCAGTAGTGGTGCTGGTTTATTCCCTTGTGGAAAAAACTTATGAATATATTTCCCTGGCTACAAGGTGACAGCTGTTTTACATTCAGGCACCAGTTTCCAGAAATCTTAAAGTCAGGCCAGGCACACATCTTTAACCAGTCATTTCACATAAATGAAACAGTGAACACAAAACAAAACAAAACTGATATTACCCATACAGTTATATTACTCAGCCACTATGTGCACATATCATGCTAAACAGGAAAATCCCAAGGAATTAAGGCCTGTAAAAAAAAAAAAAAAAGAAAAAGAAAGCTAAGAATTTTGGAGCTGGAAAATGAATAGCAGGTCTTTGTGAGAAATATGTGTAGCTTGATTGTTCATGGGAGAAAACTACTTTTTCCACTTCATTTTAGATACAACCAGTCTTGTTTCATGTTGTTTCAAACTTCAGTTCAGCTGAGTTATTAACAGATTATTGTAGTCTATATGGAAGATCTGCATATACTATATACCTTGACATTTTACACCATTGTAGTGGCGGTGATAATAGTAGTGTATATAATTTTTTATCGAAGTGGTCATGAGTTCACAGTCTGTTCATTCGAGCAAAGGCAGTTATTTTAAAATGGTCTTATTGCAGCTTGTCTTTTTTTTTTTTCATTCCGTCTTCATGAATGATGCAGGACGTGGAAAGCGTGATTCCTCTCTTGGCATTCACCGCGTGCCTTAATTGTATGGCTAATAAATCAAGGTCCGCCGTGAACACGAGGAGTGGCAATCCTGTCACTTATCGGGGAAAGTTGTAGCTTATGAGCCCATCGCCGGACGATGATCGCAAGCACATAAACCCTAGAAAAGACTGCAATAGGCCTGGGTGGGAACGCAATGGTGTGCTAAATAAGTTTTCGCTCAAACATGACCTTGTTTACCATAAATAAATGAAGCCTGGCTACATTTTACAGATAATTGTGCCCAGTTCCCAGAAAACCACTTCATTGTCCAGACTGGCTCGTTTGATGCAACTATGTAAAACAAGAGGTCAGTCCGCTGCGTCAGGCAACGCGCTTGTCCTTGTCCTTATTGGTAATTGCGTGCAGCTCCTCTTGTGCGCTAGATATAACGCCATAATTGATTGTTCATTTCCTCCAGTCTTGCTCCAACTGCATGCCGTAATTCCGAAACACAACATCTGACCATCTTCAAGTCTACCGCTGCCAGTCCTCAGTTGAAAATGATTTAAAGATGAATCCGTTAGGCTAAAACAGGCCAGATAATACAGTTCACTGTGTCATCGGTATCTTTTCAGACCAGCAGGAAGGCAGGCAGGCCTACTGCTGTCCCGTTAGGCTTTGTGCCAGCAGAGACAAAGAGGAGAGTCAGTCAAGCAGTACCTTCAGGTTTAAATACAATTACGTTTTCTCCATATATTTTCGTCGCCATGATACCCAAATGCTGTTTTTTCCTGATATTAAAAATCTCTACATTGCATACCCGTCCAGATTTGCGTCTGGCATGTATACCGGTCCTCATAGGCTAACGGAATAACGTCATTACGTGGATCCATTCCTCGCCATCAAATGCTCCCCCCCATTAGACGAACCGAGCAGGTTAATGTAATGTAGGCAGCCTGCTGGATGTGCTGCCGGCTGCGCTGCATTCCACCTCTCTCTGGTTATTGGAAATGCACTGTGGCTCCGTGCGCTGACCATGGTGCTGATACCGGACACACGGCAAACACATGCACAACTTGGTGGGCTAGGACCGGGGAAATAAGACGCCTATAGGCTTTCACTCAGTAAAGACAGGCTCTTTGTGAAATGATACTTAGTTCTGATTGGCCATATGTTGGAAGCTGTTGCACATAAACACACACCTGCCATTTTAACAGTAATCCTAATTCAGATAAATCACCAGTCATAAAATACCAAGCAAGAAAGGCTTTATTGTTTAAGAATAAAATTGAATTGTAGTCTTAAACGTTACTAAGCTATTCATTAAAATCAACAATTTATTGAACATTAGATTTTTTTTTATTTTAAATACAACGGTGTGTTGTAAAAATATCTTTAGCAACCGTGGCAGCTTTAGAAATGAGAAATGAGACTGTGTGCCCTAGAACAACCTATAATTAGGCTACTTAAAGCCTCTTCCTCAATTTTACATACTGGTTACAACCTGCTACCCTCTAACCCGTCCAAAAAAACAAACAAAAAAAACACTCCCTCTGTGCTATTGAAAATTATATTCAACCACTGAATTTCTTGTTAGTAATTTATTTTCAATACAGAGGCTACAAGAAGAAAATAAAAACATACATTAACATAAAAAATAGCTCACATAGCCTCATATAGACAATGAATTTTCTGAATGCTAAATGTCATTGGCGTTCCAATTCAAAACTTGGAACTATCTATTGTTCAAATTGGGGAGGAAAAACTGATAGCAGCCAACGCAATTCCTGACAAGAATACAAGTACTCTAAGACATTTAAAACATCTCTGGCCTATCACTGCTCTGCTCTCCTGGATTCTTAGCATGACCTGTGACCTGGAATTGAGAACGTCAGGTTCTAGAACCGTAGAACCTTGGAAAATTCCACTCTCCTCAAAACTTCACCATAGGTTACATCAGTAGTACTTTTAAAATTTTGTTTTAGATTTTTCAAATTATGGTGAGTCCACCCTGGAATTCACTGTATTTATAAGTTCCTTTTGTAGGTTAGGTTTTGCTTCTCAGGCTGATCTAAACCACTGTCATCTAGACAGCACAGTAATCTAATGCTGAAGAAGGCTGATAGATTTCTGGAAAAGGATGGCAATTGAGCAGAAATAGCTACAACTGTCCCACTGTAAACCAGTGAATTTTAGTTGTTCCCAACCTTACGCCCATTGGGAGCTATGTCATCAAGTTCACTTAGGCATTTGAGTGTAAAGAACATGGGAAAGGTTGGACCTTTTCATAGGAATGTTACATAACAAGTCAAAACTATTTTGAGCTCACCACACTGGTTTAAGTGCACCTGCGTGTCAAATTGTTTATTGCAACCCATAGAGGAACACTGCTAAATAATAATAATAATAATACACTTTGTTTGCATAGCACTTTAAAAAGTGCTATGCAAGCTGCAAAATGTTACACATTAGCAGAATAAAATGGAGAAATAACAGTAATAATAAAACAGATACAAGAAAACAATGACATAAAACAGTAAGTCACATAAAACTAATAGGCTGCGTAAATAAATAAAATGGCACGCCACAAGTCGAAAGATGTGCACAATACTATCCCAAGTTCAAGTTCAAAGCTGAGTTAAAACCCCAACAGAACAGCTGATCCTCTTTTTCTGCAAGCGATTATGGAGAAGCTGCCTTGGTGTTGGATGCGACGGTTTGTGCAGGTGGTACAGCTGAGCAGGAGGAGGGGATGATTGGCTGCACGCTATTTGTACCAAGTGGAGTTGGGCACTTCAAACACCGAAATCAGCGAGGGGGGGTCTGTCTGCAACCTGGAGTACCAGCACAAGACACGCCCCCTCCCATCACTTGCCCTATAACCTTAACATCAGTGGCAGGGGCGTTTCGATTATGTTTTGAGAAAGTATTACATGACACGGACCTTACCGACGTTGTATATTTGCATATTCATTTAGAATATGGAGGGCTTTAAACGTGTCAGTGTTCCACTGTTGCTTTCACGTGGGACGTGACATCGCGTCATTTTTCAACCGGCTGACAGTTGATAGCCTATTCATTTTAGTGGTTCACCACTACCATTCCTGCTGATAAGAAAATTAGGCAAACAGGCAGGGCGCCAAATCGAGACAATGTCCCAAGGCACCACATTCTTGACATTCTTGGCTCACTGTCCTTTAAATTGAGTAGACCAACTGGAAAAATGAAAATGTTGTGAACGCTCTGCTTGTTGTGCTCTAATTGAATGCTACACAAATGTTGATCTCTGTGCTGAATTTTGATCTGGTGCGCAAATGTTTGAAATTCATAATATAATGGTGTAAAGGGACTGGCCCACATTGCCAACAAAGGCCATCTGAGAGAGAATGGCATTGCCTGAGTGTTTAAGAATGTATAGGACTTCACAGTTTTGATGTAAACATGCTACACGGAACTGAAATAAACAGTGCTAAATATAAATTAAATTAAAAATGTGTTTTCACAGTTCATTTGAATTCGTCCAGCTTGTTTCACCGGGCTCTCAGTTGCTTTTTAATAGTCCAATACTGAAAGTGAGGTTGTCATTTTCACTTAGGCACTGTCTCAAGATTTGGATATTGCATTTGAAGAGATCAATTAATCTAAAAAGAATGTTTTTTTTTTGTTTTTTTGCCTGTTTGTTTTTTTGTTTTGAGAAATCTAATGTTTTATTGGTTCCTGAAATATTGAGCTTTCACAAAAAATATTGTGATATATTCACAGAACTGACAGATGTACAAAATATGTCTTCAGAGTTTAATAATACCTTTTAAAATGATCAGATATCCTAACCAAAAAACATTTAAAATGAAACAAATACATTTTGTTCAGAGAAATAAATAATAATAATAAATATGTTAATTTTTCCATGTTCCAGTGTGTCCCCAGTGAATCTGAGAGTGATTTCACCTATTACAATTTGAAAATAAACCCTAAATTTTGTTTTTGGTGTAGTAATCAGCAGCTTATTTTTCCATTCCTGCTTTCTAACTTAATTCTCCTTTTCTGGTTTAACTATCTAGTATCCTTTATAAATCACATAGAAGAACAGGCATTTTTATCATTTAAAATCATCCCATAAGTTGCTTTTCACTTTTAAAAGTTACTCATTTTTATCCAATCTTACAAATATGTCATATGACAGTTATTCCACATTAAACATTTATAAATTAATAAAAATTTGTACATTAGTGTTTACATTAACATTAACATTTTAGACAGCCAGCAAACACTCTTATCCAGAGCAATTTGCAAAAAGCGGAACAGTAGAAATAAACATTCCTGTAACATTGGAATATTCAAGTATTTTCAATGCAACTTCAACATGAATGCAGTATCTCGGTCCTCTTTTCAGAACAAGATCAGCTGTAAATTCAGGAGGAAGGTGGGAGAGAGAGGAAGTGGAGTGATATGAGGCAGGTTCAAGTTCTACACATTTCCTCCACCAGTAACTATTCTGCATAATTCTGCTTTCTTACATTTACATACCTACAGACTGATGCTTGCTACGTACAGTATAACAGGTCAAATAAGAGAGACTTGGCTGTAATCTTCCAGGTCCACACGACGGGCTTCTCCAAAGAAGAGGAAGACTCCGAGGCCTATGACATTTACTAAGGTGAGGATGGAGAAAACTGTAGCCCACGACAAGGTGACCTCAATCAGGTAGCCTGAGATCGAGACCAGCACCAGTCCTATACAACATACAACAATGACATTAGCAATTTGTGACAGGAGCCCCTGCAACAACAGTGGAGAATCATTCATCTGCTGAGGTATAATCTTGTGCTGTAAATTTCCAAACGGAGTGCAGTTTGTTTTTACTGCCCCCCTAAAAAGCTTCTTTGATTTGGCTCCCTCTGTGCTATGCAACATGATCTCTACCATGTATTCTGCAAAAAATTAATAAAGCATTTCTGATACATACCCATGAAAGCACCACACATATTCATAACACCTGGTACAAAAAAAGACATAGTGGTTAAATAGAGACCCTACATTATAGCACAGTTAGGTGAAATTGAAATTTAATGAAATGAACAAAACAAGCTGACAAAGACTCACCAAAAAGAGCCCCTGCACACGATGGGGTGAGATCCTGTACGTTCATAGATACACCACTGAAATATACACACAGGGATGTTCCGGTTAGGGATTGATTTGACTGATTATTGAGGGTTATGTAATTAATTCTTTAACTTTTCATCATGCTTCTCTAGGGTAGTCCACTCTACATCTCTGCAGCACACTTGTAAAGACTTTATAAGTTTTATAGAGACCCATTTGTTTAGAAAAGCCAGGCATCATCTGGATCAAGATATTCTGTCTCCTTTTCACTGTCTATGATGAACTCCCTATTTTACATAATGATGACTAGACAGATTTGAGTTTTTTACTGTTTGCACATTTGCTACACTTCTGGAATAATATCAACAAATTCTTTAAAAGTGTGTTATCATTCTTTAAAATTACAAAAGCAATACATAGCAAGAGAAGAAGGTAACAGATCAAAGGGACTGGCACAGATCCAGGCCAAGCAAGACTGGTTCTCTAAACAAACAGAGGACTATCTATAGTTTCAGTGGGAAGAGTCACACTGCACGTTTCTTACTGACACACCTGCTGGTAAAAGTGCTTATACCCATGGCAGCAGACACAAAGGCCAGAGCAGAGGTGAAATCGACCGGGTTGCAGAGGAACAGGATAAACATACTTGATACTCCCATGGCGAAGAACTGACAAGGGAGTGAGAGAGAGACAGGTAATCAAAACTTGACGTCTTTTAGAATATTAGCTGCTTCTGTCAATTTTATTAAGGCAGACATTCATATCTCATAATGCAGTAATCGTGCAACATATTTTCTTTCCCTGGAACAGTTCTGACCTGTAATTGAACTATTTTAAAGAAGCCTAAAACAAATCAGGGTTTAACAAATAACTGCCCAGTCAAGACAAACCTGTTCCTCATGCTTCACACAGTGAATATGCAAATATGATGTGATGCACACATGTCACATTGCATACTTACCTGCATTATCTTTCTTACAGACACTACAGCATATCCTAGAGAGGAAAAAACAAAACAGGCATAAACTTGTACCTAAATCACTGCTTAAGCACAATTTTCACAATAACTGACAGCAACACACATGCAAAAGCTGGACAATGATAGGCGAGTGATACCTTGGCTGATGAGGAAATCTGAAAAGTATCCTCCAACAAGCGCACACGGTATTGCAATCAACCATGGGATCACATTATACACCCATCCCTGAATGGAAAGACGGGTTTGAGAGGAACATAAACAGGATATGTTGTAGTTTGTTGTTTTGCATGTGATATTTGAATAATATAGTCAAAGGCCTCTAAAGACAACAACACAGGCACAGTTTAGGATGCCTTTTGAGAAATAAGTACCACGGCATTTGGAAATGAATCCTCGAAGAATGTTGGCAGCCATGACAGTAATGTGTACAAAGTGCTGTTCATGCACATGTGAGCGAAGACCATGGCACTTCAAGGAAAAAAATAATGGGGAGAGGGAGAGAGAGAGGGTTAGATGGGCAGGGCAGGCTCACACAAATGCATGTTGGTACGAAGTGAAAGCACAGAAGACATGAGCCGTACCAGACAGAGGGATTCTTAAGAAGACTCAGCCAGCGCAATCTTGACATACTCCACTGTGAAGTGCGACTGGATAACCTCTGTTTGGGAATAACTTGACCTGTAAATTACATTACACATTACATCATATTGGGAGCAGGAGCATAGCATAGAGGCTAAGGATGCATTGTTGTGTTTTATTTTTAATCGTAAGGGAAGCCAAAACCATTTAATCCCCTTTGTGCTGTGATCAAACAAATTCGAATAGCTGAATGACATGCTACAGTCATGCACAAATTGCAGATTGTAGCAGGATTAAATGCAAATTAAATGCATGTACCTTTCAGTAAACACTGCCATGCAATGAGTGCCCAGAGTCCAGACAGCAAACTGGTGCCATAGAAGACACTCTCCCAGTTGTACCACTCCAACATCAGGGACCCCAGCCCACCCACCATCAAAGTCCTGAAAGAGCAAAATAAATAAAAGCGTCACCAAACATGACATGCATGAGTCTGGATGTGCATGTGTGTGTGTGCACGACATACCCAAGATAGCAGCCGCTGTGCATGACGCTCATCAAAAAACCTCTCTCCCCTTCCTCTATACGCTGTGAGCAGAGGCTTGCCAGAGAGGGATAGTGAACACCTGTAAGATAAGAGGCAAAGTAAAGCCTCATTCATGTTATAGCTTGGACAATTTGATCAACATGGACTAAATGCTTTCAAAGGACGGGGTTTATCATGTGTATGACAACGTATCTACAGGGTAACCATGCAAGATGCCAGCAGACGGAGAAAAAAGGACGAACTAAAGGAAAACTCGTTTCTGTCAACTATATTGTGACGTTAAAGTGTGCCTAATGAAATATCACTACGCTTTCTTCTAGTCCTGTGATTGGTTTATGTCTTAACATCAGCCAAGATGCCAGTATGCAATTGCATGCATAAACTTTCTGCATCTTCTCTACAGGCAATGAATGGAAGACTAACACTGTGGGTTCAGAGTGTTTGATTTAAAGGTTTTATACACATGCAGACTTCATAATAAAGCCCTGCTCACAGCTCTGAACAAGAAAGCGTACTCGTATAGCCCAGAAAATCAACTTGACTACACACATCTTGGTTCTAGCTTGGGCAGATGGATCCATGAAAACGAAACCTGACTACACTTCCCAAGACAGGACAAATGTGGGTTCTGCTTTGTGGTGGATTTTCAGGGACAATGCCAACAGAATGTCTGCAAAATATCAAAAAACAAACTATGATTACATTCTATACTTCATAGCACTAGAGCACTAACCTGTCTTATTTCAGTACTTATTTCAACGGTGTAGCACTCACCCTGCAACAGTCCCATTAGGAATCTGGAGATAGTCATGAGAGCGAGGGGATGATTTCCCATTTTGGCCAGAAGGGGAGTAATAGCTGTGATCACAGTCCAAGAGGCTGTGGAGAGGAACAAGACCCTTTCTCCTCCCACTCTGATAGAAAAAGGAACATATATGAAATGTAAACCCTGATCAAATACTTCCTTGATACTGAAAGTGTAACTGTATCTGTATTGGGAAGGTCTTGCTGGCGTGTTTGATCAAATACTTCCTTGATACTGAAAGTGTAACTGTATCTGTATTGGAACGGTCATGCTGCCGTGTTTAATCAAATAAATTGCTTACCTGTCACTGACATGTCCCCCCAGGATCTGTGTGAAGCAGTAACCCCAGAAGAATCCACCCAGAACCAGCCCGGATTCTGTCTTGCTCCAATGGAATGTGCTCGCCATTGAGACAGTACAAATTGGCATGACCATCCTGGCACAGTACAGGAGGCCGGTGTCCAAAAACAGCATCAGTGTCCATGTCCGAGCCAGCGGTCTGTGAGTAGAAGTGAGCGGGAGTTTTTTTTTTACTAATAATTTTGAGTCACAATTTGGGGTTTCTGGTAGATACCATCAGCTATCAACAAACCTAGTTCACATTCTGTTCACTTTGAGGAACCCCCTTCAGAAACCACATGTGAGTTGATACTGGTCTTGCAGACTGTGAGGATATGAACGCGAAGGTGCAGCACTGTCACGCCTCTTTAAATTTTTTAACACGAAACAAAAAATACTTTTAACCTTAGATCCAGGAAAAGACCTTGAAATAAGCTCATTAGAAGCATCCTTCATGAAAAAAGAACAAAACAGAAAGCTGCAAGTTCATATACATTCATTACACTATATTACGGAACAGTTTGATTTCAGTCAGTCTTACCTGGGCCATAAAAGTTGACTTTCTGGATCCTTTCCAGTTGAATCATTTGGTGCGGTAACCTTAGAATTGAGCAGTAAACCATCAAACCCATTTCTGCTGTCTTCTGATATGTGTCTGTCAGCCATTCAGCGCACGCTGGTCTTGTTGTCTCGGTTTCTCTTCAAATCTGTGTGACTTCCTAGTCCTGAAACGTAAGCTATGGAAAGGAGGGCCCGCCAAACAAAACCTGCAGCAGACAAGCCTGACGAGTAAAACTTGTTGGGACAGCATTCAACAAGAATGCATCATTGAGAAATGCAAGGCTGTCTGTGGTTGTGGAGGAGATTTATGCAATATAAAAGGCCTGCTACTAGATGAGGTTCCCACTCCATGTCAAATGTACAATTACCTGACTTTCCTTGACTAAAATGTTCAATTTCCATAAATGTATGATGTTTTTTTTTCCCCTGTGACCAAAATCTTCAACACACCTCAGATTTGTGGTTGTATTAAAGTTTTTTGTGTTTTGTTCTGCAGGGGAACTGAATGTAACATGAACATAATGGAAAATAAACTAAAATTGAGTTGAATGTTTGTTGAGTTGAATGTGTGCTGGAACAGATTTCAAAATTCCATGACTTTCCAGAATGGCCTATGGGAACCCCGGGGTATACATATTGTATGAATAACCCTGATGCTTTATAAAACAACCCTAAACCCAAAATCTTAACCCTGATGGAAGTACCACTGACTGCTGAACCTTTTTTAAAATATATTTTTGTAATACAATAACCCTGTACCTCAGAACTATGAGCGTGCAGCGACTTTCTTGAAGAATACTGGTGTAAACCAAGACAACAAGCAAACACACGATTGGACACACAGCTCTAAAATAAAAGAACATAACAGTTTATATGGTTCACAAAAGTTTTGTTTATTTCAATAATTGCAAATTTGATCTTAAAAACTTTCAATAATAAAAGGGATGTGAGCTCTCTGGGTCTCAATATTCATAGCCAATATCTACAAAGACAATACAACCTAAAAGGAAATGAAGGATGGACAACTAGCAGCAAGTTAAAAAAATAAAATAAACAAGCACAGGTGCCTTTACCTATAAAACAAAATACAATACACTTACATGCAGCAAAAGTTAAATTAGTAACAGCATTTATAAAGTCATATGGCAAAAATGGACAGTGATCTCTGTGATCCTTTACATAATGCCCATTCAGATTCAGATTTCCAAAGCTTTTGATCATCGTTATATATTACCGAAACAAAAGCAATGAACAAAAGAATAAGTTCCAGTCTGAATGGATTTTAGGGATGACTCTGTTATAGTTTTAAGACTAGAGAGAAGTCATAGTTCACAATTTTAACAATTGGTACCTGTCTCTCCTTTCCAAGCACACACAAAGTAAAATAAAATTACAAGGCAGACCATCAGTTATCTTTCAAAGACAGAGGGGAATGTAAAGACATATTGTAAATGTACAATCCTATTTTCAGGTATGTACAAAGCAAGTAGTTAATTCTATTGCAAATTCCCAAACACTATACTAAATAAAATTTCCAATCTAAAAATAGTATTACATTAATAAAGTGTTTTCTTTCCATTTAATCAAAAATAATCACGTTTGGAATTACTGTGTAAGAGATTTAGATTTCAAACTACTTTCTGATTTGAAACAACTTACACCTGCAATCCTATAGGATACCATCTAAATCTGAACATATGTTCTACTGAGTAAAAAAGAGGAATTGTGTGTTTTCTGATCCAGAATTTGAACCATTACATTTATATTCCCCTCCATCCTGAGGAGCCCCGATATGGGCTCAACACATTCCACAGTATTAGTAGTGTTCATTTATAGCACTCTCATTCTGACAAAATAATGGCTTGGTGGGCAAAAATGGTCACAATAAATAATACTACTGGCTTGGGTCTCAGAAAAACAAAATATAAGCTATTTTAATTTGTTTTCTCCAAGAAGTATCTATAAATCCAGAATCCATGTTTAAACTAAATCATTGCTGTCACTTTGTAAATACAGCAATTTACAGTTTGCACAATGAATTAAGTCTTACCTCTCATTAATTAAACATGAAAAACAATGTATCATTTGTTTATACATATATATGTTACCTGGTTATCACACAGTCACTGACTGATCTTAAATTAAGGGGATGTGGAAAGTGGTTGTTCTTGTCTTTGCTGTTTCACTTGGGGTCCTCAATAGTGCCCTTGCTAAGGTCAGTCATTTTAGGATATTTAACCTTCTTCTGGTCCAGCTCATTCTGAGCCCACAGGAGTAACTTCAGTAGCTTCGCCAGTTTGGGTGTTGACTCCCTGTTTTCATAGTCCAGCACAGCTTGGTTCACCTCGCTCCACACCTGCACACCAAGATGTGTGTTGCAGTCAAAATTATATACAATCATACAATTGTTTATTTCCTGCAAGAATTTAAAAAATAGCCTACCTTTTGCCGCTGCATCATGTTGAGTAGATCTCCAAAAGGCGACTCCTCTGGGTTGTCAAAGGCCAGAAGGGCTAGCGTTCTCTCCATCTCTGTCAGACACTCTCGACTTTCCTCCCCCTGCTCTGCCAACTGTGTCTGGGCAAACTCCAACGCTGACTCAGTCTCCCTTAGCCTGATTAACTCAATCAAATGTTGCTGCTGCAAGAGGAAAATTAAGCATTTGCTATAAAACTGTGAGGCTGAATGTTCATCACGTGATTTGCCATGAGCATCATGTTTTCATGTTTGATCCATTACTTAATCGGGCAAGCTTACAACATATGACCTGCAGAATTTAGCACTAACTGATTTTCAGTTCACAGAATATATTCAAAGCCACTGATGTCTATGTAAGGTTCTGTGAATGCATACCTGCAGATGGAAATACAAGTATCGATTGGTGTCAAGCAGCTCTGGGTGTAGGCTGTTGATGAGTGCAATTGCCTCCTGTATCTGTCCCTTCAGGATCATCTCTCTGATCTTTATTCTTTCATCCAGAGAGTCCAGGTCCACACTTGGCTCAATCCCAGACTCCATCCGGAATTTCTCTGCAGCCTCCTTGAATCCCTCTTTAAACAACATAAAAAGAATCAGGCAGAGACAGTTAAATGAGGGACAATTCTCCACTCTGCATTATTTCTCCCATACTGTGTAACAATTTTGCATCCGAAGTAGTAAGATGTACACTAACAATATTCGTTAATCCTCACCTGTCACCAGGTAATTCATAATGAGTCGATTCATGTCTGCCCGCTGAATATGTACGTTATTTAATTTGTCCATCCACTCATCTTTCGTGATGTCTTCTGGCTTTTCGGCATAACTCATCATTGGGATCCTGTATAGTGGAAATTTCATTGGAAATGAAAGGAAACGTGAGCAAGACTGACACAGCTTGGTCACAATTTGTACTTACACGTACAAGCAAATTGAGATATTAAGAATAGAACGCTGAGAGAAATAATTCACCCTATTGACAAAAATGCTTAATTAATAATAAAATAACAGATACGGTATTTCAGCGCTGAAATAGCGTTACAAAGCTAACGAAGCTAGAAAATGAATCTGAAATTCACTGAGCGTTCCAAAACAAACCCATTTCCTACTAGGCTGAAGCACTAGCTAGTTAGCTGGCTGTGTACGTCTACACAACTCACCGTGCAAATCCACAGTCCGACGATTATTCTTTCTTGCGGGCGCGAAGAGACAAACCCACAGTAACGCGTAGCTTGTTTAGTGCTTTAAGAGGGGAAAAATGTAAATAGCAGATAGACAATCACGCTTTTGCGGTCTAGCTAGCTAACCTAGCTAATGTGATAATCTCGCGATATACGAACGTCAGTTTTCCGAGCTCCTCGATTGGCGAGGACAGTGACGTCATGGTTGCCAAGGAACAGTTAGAGCGAATGGTCAAATCTAGCTAAACTAATGCACCTTGCAACAGAGCCAAACTGAAATTACTTGAAACCCTCCTGGGTTTAATACACCTACGTCTAGCAAGAGATTCCAGCTGTAGTATCTCATGCCACCCTTCTGTGCCTCACTTTACTCACATCCCTCCTGGGCACATCTCCCTTCAAATCTTCTTCCTGTAGGCCCCTGGCTTAGTTTAGGGTTATTGGGGGTCTGGGACCCTCCTACCGCGCATGCTCAAATCATCCTGCCATCTTTTCATTGGCTGGCAGAACTGGGGGTCTCAGGAGGAAGATATGGCAGCTGGACTCCTCTCCCCTCTACGACCCCAACCTCTGCCCTCTCTCATACACACCATCCTAAAAACACTGTTATACACAGGTTTACAAGTAGTTGTTGTTGTGAAATCTCCTTTATTAAAGAATGGGTAAATGAAACCCTTCTTTCTTCAGCTGAACCATCAAGACCAATTTTAGTTAGATGATTTACTGATTTTAAATTTGAGCTGTGGTTGTGAGACTATAATAACTCCAGAGGTCAGATTCTAATGGTTTCTGTGACACCTCCCATCATCCAACAAGGATGAAAATGAGCCTAATGGAAAAAGAGAGTCTCACACTGTAATGCTGTTTTGCACTGCTAAACATGCAGCCTTGTACCTCTTAAACTGAAATTCATACCAAAGTCTCAAGAGAGAGACTGGCTTGCAGTGGCATGCACAGGCCCTCAGGTAAAGTGTCAAAATTATTTCTATTGGCTTTTTTTTGAGAGAGAGAGAGAGAGAGAGACAGATGGATAGATAGATAGAGAGAGAGAGAGAGAGAGAGAGAGAGAGAGAGAGATGACAAAAATATGGGTAATTAACCCACTAACAGCTTAATGAGCAAATTTCCAAGTGTACCCCTTTCAGAAAGTTATTGTGCTGTTTATGTGAGTCTCCTTCTTCTCCCTCTTCCTCGTCCTTCTTGTTCTCGTTCTTCTTCAGTGGTTGGGTTGCAATCTGCCAATGTGAGTCTTTAGAGGATGAAATGTATTACTGTCACTTTATACAACAAACTGTTTGCTTATTGTGTTTCATTATAGGGCAGTGTGTGAGGTGCAGTTCTTAACACATTTCATTTATTTGTTTGTTTGTTTACCCACTGACAACACGTCAAAGTCATTACTAGTGGGACTGACACTTGCCAAGAGGGCAGTGTTCCCATCAATAAGACATGAGTGGCCTCTGATAGTGATCTTTGCCATGCCTTGACCATCTCAGTGACATGCCAGTAATATCTGGGCGATAGACACAGGAATGCAACTCATCCAGAGTTATGACATAGTGCAAGTGTTTATTCCAGTAAGAGCCTGAATTGAGTGTAATAGGCCATGTTGTGTATTTACAGTCACATTATTTCACTTCTCCATGTGTTGAATACTGCCACTCCACTGCGAACACAAAAAATGGCTTATTACACAGGATTCAGACTCATGTCAGAATTAACACTTGCACCACATTACTTCCTGGGTTAAAACTCTGTAATTCCCCAGTCCTTTACAAATTCAGGGCCTCCTGACATGATGTCACACTGGGCCTCATTCCTCATTCATCTTGCCTGTCTTGGAACCCCCTTTTGATTGCAATATATTCCATTTTCGCCCTTTTAGTTAGATTGTGATGGCAGGCCCGAATCTTCAGGTTCTAAATCATGACCATGACAAACATGACTGCTTTCATAGCCAAATAAAATAGCCTTATCTTAATATACAGGACACATGTATAATTTGATTCTCAACACGTATATGACAACCTGGCTATTATGCTGATGCTGTGTGATTATGTTTAACAATGTCTCGGGCGTGTACCAGAATCATCACAAATTGCGGGGCTCCCGTTTCTTTCGTTTGGCCGCGTGTCGCTCTTTGCATCGCACAAACTGCATGGCCTCGCATCTTCTCCCAATCGTCCCGGTCTAATTGAGTGCGCGCACGTCGGGTGGTGGTCGGGTAGGGGGGGCGGAGCCAACGTACTGCTGCAGCTGTCCATGGTTGTATGCTGGGAGCCTAACAGAGAGGGGCTGGGTACGTGCGAGATGCAGCCATAGTCACAGCACACTATCTGAAATTATAACCCGGTGGAACACTCATTTTTACAGCGTATCAAAGCCGACTGAAAGGTGAGCCTTCTCATGCATTTCGATTATTTTTTTTCCTCGAGATATTGCCCCTTGCCCTTGAAAATTTACTGCTGACGATCCAGTCCTGCCTTGCATCAAGAGCAGGCCAGGAAGCAAACCAACATGGATGCTGTGCGCTATAGCAGTGCTGCTGATGATGCTTGCACAGAGATTATGCTCCAAGCATCGCATTCTCAGAGTCTAATCCTTCATATAGACAACTTAGTCCGGCTTGCGATTTGCAGCCAATGGATATTTGAAACCCTTGTTAGAACAGAGGAGGTTATGATGAAAACGGTCGAAATACATAGGATTTCAATAGCCTATATTGGTAATTCATCTGTGTCAAGATGACATCCTTTTGGAAGCAGTAGTATTCTTGGAAATGGCTTTACCTTTTTACCACTAGTGCGTCATTATAATAAATCTTGCACTCTTGCAGCATTTCTGGCTTTAGGGATGTCACTTAATGATTTTCTTGCAGCAGCAGACATTCAGTGATCCTGGCGACATTTCAGTCAGTATTCACCATCACAGGAATGTAACTATATACAATTTACATTAATATGCAATGATACTGAGATTTTTAATGGAGGTAAATTTAATGAATAGAGCATTTTTTCCTGATTGCTACTTGACTTCTTGTCCCCAGTTTATATTGTTGGTTATTTCCACATATTCTACAGGACAGCTCTGTCTTTGGAAGCATTCAGCATTTCACCAGTTGTGGTCGATGGTCAGGCCTGTCACACAGACCCCTTGTAATGGCGCTTTGATAAATTTGAGTGTCTTTGTCTTCCTCTGTGCTCAGACTGAGGACGTGAGGCATCATGGCTGAGCAGCAGAGGCAGCGCTCTCTGTCCACCGCTGGGGAATCTCTCTACCATGTGTTGGGAGTTGACAAGGTGGCCACACCTGATGATATTAAGCGATCTTACAGGTGAGGCATCTCGCTGGATCACGGCCTAACCCCCATAGCCGCCACGGCAAGCTAATCGTACGTTGTGATCATTTATATTTGACTGTCATGCTTGTATCTCTCCACGCAGGAAATTGGCGTTGAAGTTCCACCCTGACAAGAATCCCGACAATCCAGAAGCAGCGGATAAGTTCAAGGAGATAAATAATGCCCATGCAATTCTGAATGACCCCACGAAGCGTAACATTTATGACAAATATGGTTCTCTGGGACTGTATGTGGCCGAGCAGTTTGGAGAGGAGAATGTCAACACATACTTCGTCCTGTCAAGCTGGTGGGCAAAGGTAAGACCGGAAGAAGGCCTGGATCGGTTATTCTTTGCTGTAGTCATGTCTATTTTAGGATCAAACTCTCTTCTTCTCATCGTTCACTCACATATTCTCTGTCTCTCCCTACGTGTGTCTTCCCCTCCACGCCACTGCAGGCACTGTTTGTATTCTGTGGCCTGGCCACTGGCTGCTACTTCTGCTGTTGCCTGTGTTGCTGCTGTAACTGCTGCTGTGGAAAGTGTAAACCACGGCCTCCAGAGGGCCAGGAACAAGATTTTTACGTGTCCCCTGAGGACCTGGAGGCCCAGCTGCAATCCGATGAGAGAGGTGAGACTGAATAGGCAGTTAACCTCCTTTTGCCGTCACCTTTATCGCCGCATCTATTTTGGAAATTGTTTTTGAAAGTTCTGTTGACAGATGAAGTCTCATCTTCATGCAAATCTCGTTCTGGTCTGTCAAACAGAGGCTGGCGGTGAGCCCATTGTGCTGCAGCCATCAGCAACAGAGACAACCCAGTTAACATCGGACGGTCACCATTCCACTTACCACACTGACACCGGCTTCAACTAACCCTCCATTTGCTCCTATCCTGGCCTGCGGTCCTGCCTGCTTCCCTGCTCCACCTTAATGAGATGAAAGAGAGGGGCAAATCATGTTTCCACTTCAGAGAGAGAGCCATGTAGAAGAGAGGGACAAGTCAGCATGGCCCGCAAAAGGAACTAATGAAGACACATCCCTTACCCCCTCCCTGATTGGTTCGCTACTCCTCTCCCCCAATACAAGAAGAAAAGAGAAAGAAAAATATTGTTTCCCTTTCGTTTCTTCTTTTGTATTTCTTGGCCTTTAACCACACAATTCGCGTACCCCACTATTCCTTTCCCACGTTTCGCATCATGGTGTAGCATGCACTGTTTAAAACAAAAAAAAGCATTGTCTCCAATTTTGTTTCATCTTTTGTGACATTTTTTTATTTGAGAAATTCATAATGTTGGTGCATATGTATGTGCAATATGTTCATATGAGTGTAGTTCACTTTGGGGGGTAAAGTTTACTTGATGTTACATGCTAAACAAATAAGAGAGGTCTGGCTCAGGGAGGTGCTGGATAGAGAGATGCGTTTATGTTGTCTTTGGTGGTTTGTGCCATCATTACACCTTCACGAGCAGAGTTGTCATATACCAGTAGAATTTCACCTCTGATTTGCTCTCAACATTGTGTTCGTCCAAAATGCCACTCCCTTCACTCGTGTCATCATCAGACCTGCTGCCTTTGGTGCTGTTTGTCTTGACTGTGCTCCCCGAGTATTATGATTGTAAATCATGAGGTTGTTAAGGCACAGAGCTTCATTCGCAGACAGTTTATCTCAAACGGCCAATGACATTGTTTTGTCATAGTTTTAATTAGTCGTGGCGTGCCCTTCCTCTGTCTCAGCTTTACTTCAGCCCATACTCGCAGGAAGCGTGTTGCTTAGCTTTCCTGCGGTACCGAACAGATAATCACGATGACTAGTTTCAAGCTAACATTTTTGTTTTTGGCTTAAAATCTCTTGAGTTATTCATCTAATGTGGGATGTTTCATCACAGGTGCACTTGTTAGAGCTTCAACATTTGTTTTTAATTAAATTCTGTTGCCATCTTTTTTATGAAACATGCACAAAATTCTTTCATTTTGTGATTTTATAAAAAATGTATTTCATTTTTTTTTTGTCATGCCAGCAGTTTGGTCTGATCTTTGTGAAATCTCACATTGGATCCACAAATTTAAAGTATAAGCTGATTAATGTAATCTCAAATCAGCTGCAT
Source organism: Holocentrus rufus (assembly GCA_900302615.1). Taxonomy (NCBI): domain Eukaryota; kingdom Metazoa; phylum Chordata; class Actinopteri; order Holocentriformes; family Holocentridae; genus Holocentrus; species Holocentrus rufus. Next base: position 10,344 of record OMLF01014009.1, on the reverse strand, counting down.
TGATTAGTAATGTGAATGATGTAGTTTGTCATCAATGACAGAAATTTCATCATTCAGATTTCCTAGGTTGATTAAACAACTAAAGGAATATTTAAACTAGATGCTGCTGTATCTTAAGTTTACATCAACGGCAAACTAATTTAATTCAGAGACGTGACAACTCAGTATAGACTGAAGGACATTCATTGTGTCTCTTATTTTTACATGTATTTTTGTTTATGTAGGAATTGATCTTGTGCTGTTGTACTCGTACTTTCTCTTAATTTGTGAGCACTGTTGCTGAAGCCAAGGACCATAGCCCAGATAGATAGGAATAACAAATCTCTATCACTGGCCACTTTGGTTCAGAGGGTGACATGTTTTAAATTCTGAGCTGTCTTCAATATATTAAGTAGTTAATGTGATGTGGGAAAAAAAACATGTTACACTCTTCATAGTTATTTTGGGGGTGGAAGCTGCCTAGAAAATATCCACAAGGAATTGTTCTAAGCAGTGAATATTATCATCATCTTGTTTTAATCCTTGTGTTTTTAACTCAAGTCTGATGACTTTGACTTTTTGTCCAATGCTGTGATTGTTTATCATTGTTGAATTTTAAGAATCCGTGTAGAGGCAGAAGCTCACAAGACATATCATCTGTGAGTGAGCACTACAGGCAGCTCTGAATAAAATTACTCTAGATTTTTCATACCACTGAATATGCATATATTGCCACACATTTGCAAATTGCCATAATTCATGATCATCTTTGCCACTTTGTCAGTTTCATAACTGCTAATAATGTGTTTAAATGGTTTACAATCGGTGAGCTCCTATTGCCCACCCACAGCTATTAATGGTATGGGTGTTGACCTCTGTGGCCCTTTTACAATGTTTCCTGTAACCCTTGATGAAACATAGATGTACCTGTCATGGCTTTTTCATTGAGATACTGGAAAATGCTACTGTAAATGTTCTAAGTTGAATGCAATGTGTGTTCAGAAAAAACTATAATGGATCAATGATCAGGAAATGACTCCATAAAAATGTCTTGAGACAACATAGTATATAGTGTAACTATAGTGAAATGGTTATATGATGCATTTTTTGAATTTTATTTATTTCATATTTGTCATGTTTCAAATGATGATTGGCTATAATTTTAAATGGTATGGTGTTGTAATGTGACCATTAAATTTTGCAAGGAATGATTTAATGGTTAAGGTCGCTTGTACATACACTTGGCCCATATAAAGTATAAATCTTGACGTTTATGTTGTAGCATGGTAATTGTGTGTCTGAAAGAAAACAAGTGGATCATTGATCTGATTTGCTGTTGTTGAATAAATGTTCCTGAACATTTTGGGTTGTGTCCTTGGGGAATTGTTTCATGCTTCAATGCATGCTGCATTATTTTCAAGAGAATAGGAGGCAGGGCATATTAATTTCATGGGCGTAGTTGTAAGACCCTCTGTGTCTTTAGCTGGAACAAAATGAATTTTAAGCACAAATGTTTTTTATCAACATCATATTTTGGCTAATTTGGCCTTTGATTTATCTAAAATAACAACTCAAAATATATGCCAGTATTTCATGGTTCATTTTTTTAACAATCAGACTACTCCATGAACTTGCTTCATGACTGATGGTGGCAGAGATATTTGTAATATTTCAGCCAGTTTCTAGACAGGGAAAACAGTATGTGAAATTGCATGTACAGTGAGTACATACACATACAAAGTATGATCTGCATTTATTTTATGAATGGGTGTGAAAGTTCCTCTCTTCGCTTTCATACATAGATAATGTACTTGTGCACAGAAACTTACAACTCGTACACTTTAGCTTTGCTGCTGATGAATGTTTAGGAAGTTGTGAGCATCTTATGTTAACATTAAACATTATATAACATTTAATAACATTAAAAAATAATATGTAGTAGAATGTTATGTATGGGAAGTGATTGAGTACATTCCTAGGTAGGCCTGAGATTTGCATGTTCTCTACAGTGTGGTGGCACATTTTGCCAGCAGATGGCGACAAGTCCTCGATTTCTCCAAATGATTGTGCAGTGCCAATGATGGATGTTATCCTTCACTTATTGTGCAGTGTCAGTGATGGATGTTATATTGGTACCATCCCTTAAACCAGCTTCTCATGCTCTGCAGTTTCAAATGATCTCATTACACATCATCATTTTTGTTTTTCAGTTATCGGGATAAATGGTCTTTTTCCAAGCGCTTATGAAATGATTCTAAATTAGGTAGATTTAATCAAGTCATTTACATGTCTTTTTTGTATTGAGGTCACTCTTTGCTCAGCTCACTTGTAATTGCATCAGTATGCTACAATAAGGATACTACAATAAATTAAACGGAGAGAGTAGGCCTCTATACAGTAACTGCCTTTACATGTGCTTTACATTGGCCTCCAGCTGAATGGGTTGATTCTAGCCTCTTAACGCCATATGAAAGGTAATATTAAAGACCTGATGACTGGTAAACTTCATCTGTTGTCTCTCCCCATATTTATATATCAGCTCACTCTTTAACTAGAATACTATCTAATGTATTATTCTTTATCGGTCCATTTTGTCCTTTTCTTTAAGATATATAGAATAAGTGATTAAGGATTGTTATTGCTGGATGTTGTGGCGGAAGTGTTTTTGGATCCATCACCATTATCATCATCAACACCACCATGTGCTCCTGTACTGTGTGTAAACATCAGTCGTCACTGATAATCTGGGCGATCCTGTGCATGTGTGTGAGTCCTGTGTTAGTCTGCGGGCTTGGCTGGGATTGGATGGAGAAAGCAGGTAGCAATTTAGCCGCTAGCTCGTGAAAACACTCCTGGGCGAAAAGTGGCAAGAATGAACCGGCAAGGTAAGATCATCATCTGTGTGACCGCCTCTAACTCCCGTCTACAATATCATATCTAACCCTTGCTGAAGTAGTCGTTAACTTGTGCAAATAATTCACCCGCAGTTTGATGCACGAGGTGTGTGTTTGTAATTAGTTGGCTAAGGTTAGCTCGGTGCGCAACAGGTAGATTGTTAGCTAACGGTGGTCAGCTAGCTAACCGGTCAGTGGGGAGTTCAGCACTAAGGACAGCGCTGTGTTGTTACAACTGACACACAAATAAAAGGGCTTTCTGTAATCAATTATACCCACTGCTGCAACTGCTGGGTTAAACCACTTCTCATAATACTTAAGCTACCGTTAAGTCATTAAAATACTTGAATTAAAATCTACCTCAGATAATTCTTACATTACCTGTTTCATGGGCTGTAGATGTCACTAAGAAAAAAAATGGTAATTCTTGTGTTGTTAACAATCAAAGTAAATACACTGTACTGTTTTGTTTCCCCCATATGCCTTTCTTAAAGGTTTTGGTGGGAACTCATCCATGAACTTCTCTACAGGAGAAACAAGAAACGTAGGCTCACCCTCAGATCTAACAGAGGAAGATATAGAAGATCTAAAGTTTGAGCTCACAAAGGTAGTATCACGCTAGTAATGTATTCATCACATTATAATATTACAGTGACAGTGAGTAGGGACTATGTGTGGCAATATCTGCAGACCCTTGCCTTGCAAACGAGTAAAATGTGTCATCTTTTTTTACACAGGTGGAGGATGAAATTCAGACGTTGCGTCAGGTGCTTGTGGCCAAAGAAAAGTATGCAATGGATATAAAGAGGCAACTGGGTATGAGCCCCCTGAGTAACATCAAACAGAACCTGGCCAAAGGCTGGCAAGAAGTCCAAACCTCCGCCCCGTAAGTGCCTCTTCATAAACATCTCAGCTTTACACTAGCAGTTTAGCTCGCCAGATGACATGGCTTTTGATACAAGAAATACACTAGTGGTCCTTTTAATCTGATGATGTTGGAAGGAGAAACACTCCTGGCACCTCTACAGTCTTACGGGGCAGTCTTGGTTTAAGGCACCTCGCCTCTCTCCTGACACCATTTACCAGGGGTCTTCTCAGTGTGACACGATTACATAACCACAAAAGACACACTCACTGGGGCCTCCCTCTTAAATTGAAGTGATAATCTGTGCATGTTTTTTTCTCTTTTTTTTCAGATATCTCACAGCCTCTGCAACTTTGGACGACATCAGTCACTCCAATGCGTGAGTGTGACTTGTCATGATATCCTGAAAATATTATGTATAGCATTAATTGAAGCTGGGGTTTCCTCAACCTTGTACAATGGTCACATGTAAAGAGGGAACCTGCAAAGGAACAAGTGATGGGATTTTCCAGGTCAAATAGGATCAGTGGCCCGTTAATAGCCTAATAGCCTGACTTAGCACAAGGAGCAGCAGTATTAACAGGCAGCCGCAGGACGAGCCTTCTGCCTTTGGTGGCAACAGAGAGGGAATGGGATCTTCTGTTGCCAGATGGATAACAGCTACTGATGTTTGTGTCTCTGACATGTATAAATGAAAAACTCAAATGTGCAGTCATTACCATTTTGCTATAGTTGCTAACGAGGAAAGTCACCTATTTTTCACCAGCCATTTAGTTTTGCTGTAGTGTTTACATAGACCTTTGACTTGAATAAAATCCACCAATCAGGGCTAGAGAATGGGGTGGACGTCCAGTGTAGCGACCCAATCAGAGCAGTGGCTATTTCTGCTTCGGTGACATGTCCTCAAAACTGCCTTGGTAGAGGAAATAATCTGTACTGTAAATGTTAAAAATGTTTTTAACATTTTACTGATAGAAAATTGCAAATGTGTTTCATAGATGTCAAGTAATGGCAAAATGTCTGAGAAAGGGAAAATACCCCCTCTGATACCTTTGTGTTGCCTGTATGTGCCCTCACCAGTGACTTTCCCTCCATTCAAGTTGTGTTAGGTCCAGTGACACTTAACATCCCTTCTTATTGAACAAAAACAATCATAACCCTAATCTAATCTGATGTGATTCTGTTTCAGCACTGTTTGTCTCCTCTGTATTTGACTCTGTGTTTTCTACCTGGCTGGCTGTAGATATAAGAGGACCCAGGAGACTCTCTCACATGCAGGCCAGGTGACTTCTGCTGCACTGTCCAGTATGGGCGTGACCATCACCAGGAGACTGGCAGACATGAGGTACCTGCAGAATCAGCTAATTCCCTGCACAGTGATTTTTAGAGAGAAAAACGGAAAGAATTGTTTCATCATGTTCCATTTTCCTTAGATCCAAATTGGTTATTTTGGACAGTGACAAAACCCGATCCATGTTATTTCCTGTGGTTTGATTCATGAATTATCCTTTGAAGAATGAGCAAAAGATGCTTTTTTTTCTCAGTGACATGCATTTCTAAGCATAATGTTAATTACTGTAAAGACTAATTCTGCTATTGTGGAATGAAAGCAGAGTGGGGGTGAATACATCAAGGCTCTTGGCTGGTATAATTTAGGAAATGCTCTCTTTGGTTAACAAAAAAAATGGCAGATTTCAGTTTCCCAGACCTTTAAGCAATAATGTAAATAAGATAAAATAACACCCCGATCCTTGATTGAGTTGGCCAAATAAGTTTCATATTGTGTATTTAACAAGTGCAGAGGAACAAAATGATTATATACAAAAAGTGCTGTATCACGTCAGTGCTCCTCACAGAACAGGCTCCGTCCTCAACACATAACACTGTGACCCTTCACCACAGGTCACCCTTTTAAAGTTTTCTGTCTTATGTTCTCATTTAGCCAGTAAACAGCAGTCATAATCCAATCACAGCACAGTACACCTGAAGCTGTAGTCTGTTGTTTTCAGCCATGTGGGAACAGAAGCCTGTATGACGTTTTCTGTCTGTCTTTATCTTCCCTGCTGTGTACTCAACAGAGCTTTGCCTCTCCCAAGCCCACCACGGTAAGACTTAAGTGGTAATACCAATTAGTCGCATTGCAATAGAGCTAAATAGTACAAACTCAGCATACTTGTGTGTTGAGATCAAAACTACAGTAATATTTAGAAGTTAACTTGAATAAAGTTTAGAGAAGGTAGTACCTGAGTTTAAAACTAAGATTGAGAAAAAAATATCAAATAGTCATGGTAGCTGTAGATAATTTAATTCCAGTTTTTTCAAACTGGTGCTGATGCTGTTTTTTGTGCTTTCCTATTCAATTATGACGCTCTAACCCC
>OMLF01014008.1:0-10269 GCA_900302615.1 Holocentrus rufus | reverse complement strand
TAATTAAAGCTATGGATGGGTGTCGGGCATTAACGAGCCATATGCGAAGGCACCTCAGAGGGCAGGAGAGCGTCCCACTCTGAAAACGCACACACACTCCTTTACATTACACTGGAGCTGCAGTCCAACGCCAGTAATTACACGGCGCTGTAGATTTAACCTATTGCTGGGATCTAAGGGGTGGGGGTTTATGATGTATCCGGTGGTACTTAATATTGTCAGTCCCTCATTGTATGCAAGCTGTAATTTTGTGTAATGGCACACAGACATATATGAGATTGATATGAGTTATCTATTTTCTCATGACGAGGCAATATAGACTGTAATTACTTTGAATGATTTCGCTGGCATATGAAAGGGATTAAATGGTGATTTTGTGTGTGTCCTTTTCCCGCTTATAGGCTGGAAATGTAATTATATATAATCACATTTTCCTCATTACATTTTCCATTCTACCTACAGGATGGCAACGGCCTAATTTCACTGCAGAATTGGCTTTTTGGTGATGGCACTGTCAATAGTATATGAACCCTATCGCGTGGGAGCCTGTAAAAATCAAATCGAGCGACTGCCGTTATCTGCCCGCATTAGCCTCATTTTGGGCACTCAGCAGAATAACGTTTCATTACATTAGCCATGCTAGACTCATCCCTCTCATCCTCTTTGCTTTGTTTTATCTGCGAAATTAGTGCGAGCGTAACACTCGTTCTGTGTGTGTGTTTCAGAGCTTGAGAATTTTTCAGAGATTGCTTTATTCTAGATTAAGCCATTCCTGCTTTGTATCAAAGACTGAGAGAGAGAAAAAAAGAGGGCGGGGGAGCATGCAAATGATATGATTTGCTGGATTCAAACCCACAACATCACACACTTACAGCAGCGTACATCTTGGTCTGCTGATCCACCAGGTTGCTCCAGTGAGCTGGAGAATTAAACATGCGTTTGCCTCAGAATCGCTTTTATCACCAAGCACAACAAAAGGTGGAGGAATTTGTCATGTGGGGCGTTGATGCACGAAGGTTTTTGTCAGCTGAGATAGCAGCATGGTGCATGCTGACACACGTGGTCCAGGGAGCGTATAATGAAGTCTGATACACATACTACACACCGCGCTGTAATAAGACGGCTTCCCCTGAGGAATCTGCTGCAAAGATGATTGATGGCGACTGCAGGTAACCACAGACTCCGCCTCTCGCTGTCCTCTACACGCTGCACCTTCCTCCATTTTCCTCCAACGAGCCCTGCGTCCTGCACCACGCCTCTTCTTCTTCTCTCCCTTCCTCTTCCTCTGAACGGCCTCTACATCAGTGGTTCATATCCAGTCTGGTTTCTGTCAGTTCTCAGTTGTTAAGTCACAGTCCACGCACGGTCCACAGCTTAAGAGCCTTTTAGTTTTATTTTACAAAATTAAAAGTGCAATAATCCACACTGCACTGCTTTAACACAAAAGCTGCTCAAATGCTTGAAATTCAGAGGTTGGTCTGTTATGTTTCCTGTTCCTGTGCTGCAGTGTGAGGTCTTATTTTATCAACTGTATTTTATTTGCTAATTTTATGTCCTGTGTTTTGTCTTATTGTATGTTATCTAATGTTCTTATTTTCTTTTATAAAGATCTAATATGTCATAAAATAACAGAGAAAATGCAGTGAAGGCTTAAAACTAGAGGTCTTCACAGGTCCAAAAAGTTGGACCCGTTCTGAAGTGGACCCGTGGTGTTGTTACCTAAACCTGATATGAATAAATTATTTTTTCTTAAACAGAGACCCGATCTGAAATGGACCCGAGGATAATTAGACCTGGTCAACCCGGAGAACAGAAAGACAATGTGGTTTTTAGAGCCTAATTCCATTTCCAACACAAATTACCATCAGGTCTAGGTTAAAGATCAAAGAATTTAATATGAAAGAAAAGCTGATTGGGTCCTCGCGGGTCCATACGGGTAAATCTATTTCAGATTCACTTACCCAAGACAAGACCCCTGCCCATGAGACAAGTCAAGACTTTGGATCCGAATCTGCTCAGGTCTCGGGTTGGGTCTTGGGTTTTCGAGTCCAGGTGGACCCGTGAAGACCTCTACTTAAAACCAGGTAAAATAAAAAGGCGTTGCAACAGCAGCTAGAGAAGAATTCAGGCCTCCAAAACTCAAATTATTTTACCGGACAGTAATATGTTAATAAGCCCAATAATAACAGCAACAATAAAACAATATGACAGAATATTCAAGTGTTTTGCTGAAATGAAAATCGATGCAGTCCACGTTTTAGACCGCCACCCACCACTTGAGAACCACAGTACTTTCCTCTCTTTTTTCCCTCTACCTGTTCTTCCATATCTTCATCTTCCTCTGACTAGAATTGCATAACGTACCACACTCCTCTCTTTATTATCTCTCTATCCTTACCTCCTCCACTTCAATCAGCCTTCACAACATGCCGTGCTGTATTACGCCCCCTCACACCCTTTTCCCTCCACATCGAACTCCATACTGTAACTTTCCCCATCCCACTCTCTCTCTCTTCTTCCCTTTGCACCTTTCCTTCGGCAGTCATACATACATTACCATCTCTCTGTGTCTCTCTTTATCTCTCCCACACTAATGTCTATTTTAGTCCTCAGAATGACGAGTCAAGCTGGGATGATGATCCCAGAGACCAGCCGGGGTCTAATGACATTCTGTGTGATATTAAAGTTAAAGGGTAATAGCAGTGCCAATCATCTAGGTTCAGTTTAGGGTTGGGGTTACATTATTCCTGGTCTGCACACAGCCTGTTGGACATTTTTCTACTTCCATGCACCATCAGCAAGTAAAAAAAACACCTTCCACAGACTTGAAAGTTGCACAAAGCACATAATCCAGAATGCAGAGCCTCAATTTTGTTAAATGTTTTATTTTCAGTTCTGCATTTTGCTATGTTTTGCATAGTGTCAATCACCTGTCACAGGTGGGAAGAAATCAAACCTGGAAATAATCTCTCAACAACATTTCACCTTTACAAACTTTTTGTCACATCGGTGTCGTCTTATTTTGTTAGGAGGGGCGGCGTTTTTACCACAAATTTCTATTTTAAAAATGGAAGTAATGTAAATGGGCTATAGCTCTAAATGACAACCCTTTTTTGTTGTTCTTGTTGTCATACCAAAAAGATCATTCATCCCTCTGGTTAAAGACAAACTTTCTGTCAAAGTGCAATAGCTAGGCCTTTAGGGATATATTCTGTAATCTGTCATACATATTCTGTGTCCTCACTGAAGCTGACTGCTTAATGGACACAAGGAAAAATATTAAGCCACTGCAGACAACATCTTACTTACAATAAGCTGCCGCAAGCATTTCCCTCTGAAAAGTACTTTGTCTTCTTTATCTCATTTTCTGGCATCGCATTTTTATAGGATAACATTATAGGCCAATACTTGTTGGCTGAACTTTGGCTGAGGAAGACAAATGCAAAAACTTCCTTGAGCGCCTCCACACGGATGAAAAATTACAAAGACCAGTTAAAGGAATACTCCAACACTTTGGGAAAATTACTCCTTTGCCGACTTACCCAGACCGAGACAAGATGTTCGATACCATTTTCTCCTCTGTACATCCACTGATTCAGTTTCGATGGTTAGCATTTCGTGTTAGCTTAGCATGGTGACTTCACTTTGATAGAGCTAGGCTAATGACTCCTGTAGACTTCAAGTCTTTATGCTAAGCTAACATGAAATGCTACCTATAAGAACCGAACCAGTGGACGTACAGAGGTGAGCATGGTATTGAACATCTCGTCGCAGTCTGGGTAAGTCGGACAAAGGGTATTCCAAAAAGGAACACTCCAAAACGTCGGAGTATTCCTTTAAGCACTTTTCCACAGCACCAACATAACTGAAGAAAAACACTGTAATCTTTACAGGTGCAAGAACGTGCAGGCTGCAGAAAGTTGGTAAAAGTTACAGACATGACTGATTCGGGACGGGACTAAAATCACAGAAATGCTCTGGTAGAAATTACATTACCCCACCTCTTCAAGTAAAACTAATCCCATCCAAATAGGGCTTTAGCTGAAACTTTGGCAATGCTAGATTTCCACTTCCTTCATCCCTCAAAGAGCTGGAAGCTTTCCTTTATGAAATATTGGTCCTAAATCCCACTACACACAGTTCAGGACTTGAATGTCTTCCAAGAATGGACTGAACTTGTTCTGAAGGCAAATTGCAGCCTTAGCAGGGACTTGACATTCATATATTGTTTGGTATTCCCATTACTTTGGCTGCTTTGTAGTCTGTAGGTCCATCAGGTATCAGTGGACAGAGTGGACGTCTCAGGTTTTGCCTCAGACCTTTTTTAATGAAACCACCGCTGAAGATATAATGCTTCCCTTCTTTAAGCAGTCAGCACACACTTTCCTTCAATCACTCTTGACCTCTTTACATTTTTCTTACACACAGTAGTTCCTATTTTAGTAATTAGAGCGAGGACTGAAGCTGGGATGATAGCTGAGAATCTCCTTAAGAGAGAACAGAGTCTAAAGACATTCTGTGTGATAAAAAAAAAAGTTCTCGACAGCCTGACACTAATGGACTGGAGTGGTTCTGTGCTTTGGCGTGATGTAAATTGTACCCTGATAAATGGTTTCTTGCTTGTAAAATCCACTTTCCCTGACATGTTTTGTGCACATTATGTACAATATCTCGCAAAGGAACTATGCATTCAAAGTCGTGCGGCTTTTAACTGCTGTGCTCCAGCGCTGTCTGCGTTCAAGGCTTTGATTGATCCGCACTCTTTACCCAATGCAAACAAACCTCACTTAAAGTTATCTTCCAAAAAGCACATTTTCTATCACCATGAATAGAACTTAAGACTATAGTGCTGAATCTGCTGCCTTTGCTGTTTCTTGACGGCTGACTTTGTTCTCCGCCGCCCCTTCCCTCTGCTTCACCTGCCTGAGCGAGCCTGTTAGAGGATCCAGAGGCTTTGACAACTTTCCATTTGTTTCTTCATCTTGATTTACTTAAGTAGAAGGTGATGAGTGTGCATGCTCTTTTCCAGCAATGCCGTTTTTCACAGTAATGCATTCGTGGGCACTTAGATCAGGGAGCTGCTTATAAAATCACAGTCTGATCCTGTTGAGAGTACAGCTGAGAATAATAAAAAATACTGTCACTCAGAGTTATAGTCCAATTACTTCCGTCTGCGTCTACTTTAAATTTCCCCCACTGATTTTGAAATGCATGCCATATGTAATTATCTTTCAAAATGGGCTATTTTTTATATCATATTTAAAATACAACCAACAAACAATCAGGTGCCAGTGCAAGGTGTGGGTGGATGCAGAGTTTCAGGCATTTAGCAAACGGTTGTCGTCAAGAACATCATCAGCGTTCCTCCTCCGTGTACATTCAGAAGGCCAAAGGCAGTAAGAAAACAAGAGGCCCTCTTACCTGTTTTTTTCTTAGCAGTAGCAAACTGAATAAACAGCGATACTTTACAGTGAGAGATGATGCCGTTTGCTTTGTTTACTACCTTCCTGAACTGAACTCCTGCTATCTCTCCGGCCACCACAACCTTCGCTTAGGTGTTTTTCTTTCAAAGGCCGTGATAACAGCTGTAGTTTGTTTTCTTCAGTTCAAACCAGAGAAGAAAAAGTTTACTTTGCTGCATTTTTTTTTGTTTAGATTCACACTGACCAATTCCAGGTTTGTAACTTTAAACATGAAGAACCTCTCTATGGAACGCCAAAGGGGGGAAAAACTGTCTTATAAAATACTTGTGAACACAACCATTTATTATCCCTGAACAAGGTATAAAAATATGCATCGAAGCAGCACATCTGCCCATGTGTCTTTAAACACTCAAGGCATTGATGTTTGTTATATTTGCATTTTTTTTTTTTTACCTTTATTTAGACAGGGAAGGTTTGATCTTTTTAAGCAACGCTCTGCTTCACACTCACACAGTTACACACACTCACACCGAGGAGCTGCCCGGTACAACCACAGACTGACACTGTTCCGATCCACTGGAGCAGGTGGGGATTAAATGCCTTGCTCATGGGCACATCACCTTCTTTAACCTTTAGGCCACAGGTGCCCCCATTTCTTTGAGTTAGAGTTGATCACAGAGTGTGTAAGAACTTCAGCATATTTTGGAGCATGTTAAAATACCATGAAGAAAGTTATGCACTTAGTGACTAAAGGCTTTTTCCATTATTTATTGTGCCTACGCTTCTATCAAGGCAGCAGACATGAGACTTACATGTCATCTACCTGTCCTAGAGGAGAACTGGAAATAACAGTGATCGGCGCTATAAAGGATTCAACATCAGCACTTTGCAGCCTTCTCCAAAACTGTAGGAGGATATTTTCTGGATGCTTCTTCTGATTGTGCTGGTGTGAATGTTGAACCAAGAAACACAAGGTGAGAGACTGCTGAGTAAAGTTTGTATGGAAATTAATATTTCTGCCCTGGGGCATTAGATGCAGAGGATCGCCTATTACGAGGCATTACATCTTTTAAAGTTCACATTTTTGCCTGTTAACACAGTATACAAATGCATGTTAACAGTTACTTTATGAACACATATATTGTTGTTTTTATTCTCTCAGCTGGATTTTTTTGGACAATGCTAAGAGGTAACAAATAGCTGTGTTTACAAGCATTTTGCAAGACATTATTTGCCCCGTCGGCCTTCTGTATTTTTCTGTGCTCTTTGTCATAATTCGCTTTCTCCAGAGTTAGAGGACATGAACAAAGAGCTGAGTATTAGATCAAACTGAAGCTTGTCCTCCTTCTTTCGATGATGTTTGACATTCACTGCATGAGAACTTCTTGATAACATCTGTCTCATTACTGTGATTATTATATAAAAACTGCATTCCACAACATATACATCCCTTTTGGCAACTTGTTTTACCTATTCATCATTCATTTTGTCCACGAGAACCTCAGCCACCAGCTGTCCAAAACAAGCAGTAACTAATTGGATTTGATTTTGCAATATTCTAACAGCGAGTGCCACTTTTTTTAAAAGGTTGGCATTTCATTTTGGAAAGAAAGCTTTTATATTCCTGCACGCTGGAGGTCTTTTAGCTGTTAAAGAAAATGCACAACCGTAACTAGTTTACTACCCAGCCTGCCCATTTGTCTTCATGTGCAGCATTACTGTCCCAGGGTGAGGAGGCTATGCACAATAACTGCGTACTAATCACATCTCTGTTTTCTTCCTCTCTTTATTGTCTCTGCTGTACGTATGCAATACTTCAATGCAGATGGTTTTAGCAGACACAGGAAAGAAATAAAAACGGGTATTCATTACAGAGCGGGCAATATTTCTGTTCAGTGGCTCATGAACAAATGTTCTCGGTGTCTTCAGCATGCGTTGAAATTGTCCACGCGAGCGTGAGCAACAGCCATGAATATCTCTGGCTAATATAAATACAAGTTAGACAGGAGTGTGTGCATCGAGCAGAACCACACTAATTAACAACTGGAGTGATTACAGAAGGTGGCGCCTTCTGCCTCCCACGTGTCTGTGTCAGTGTGTGTGTGTGTGTGTGTGTGTGTGTGTTTATGTGTTTATTTGCATCTTTGTGTGCGTTCTTAATCTGATCTATTATGAAAAATTATAAATAAAGATACTTCTGAGCCTTTTTGTACAAGCTTGTGAAATCACACTCCTACGCACACATGCGCGCACACACTCACACACAAACTACCATAAGCCAGTTGTGACTGTTATTTTATGGAGCCGTTTCTTTTATTTCCCTTTCAATTATTTGGAGATAGACTGTGGTTTTTATGGCTAAAAACAGAATACCTGCCTCGTTGCTCTGCAGAGATCTAGTCAGAAGGAACGTATACCAGGCTTTATTGACAACTCCCACACAGACCACACACACATACACACACACGCACACACACACACACACTACAGTCATGCACTAATCAGGACCTGGCAGGTGATGAAAGTTAGTCATAATAGCCTAAAAGTTAGTAAACTGGGATTATACTCGTTCCCCCTGAACCTACTGGGCAAATTAAGACACCCAGCGTTATGGGGGAGATTGGTCAGCTTACCCATCAAGTTATGACACCAAAGTTATCAATTTGTCCACAGTAAATAACTCAGTCTTGTGCTCCATGCTGGCAGCCTGGCAGCTGGGTTCAAACCATTTGGAAAAGGGGCGGCAGCAACGGGTGCTTACAAAAACGTAGCATGCTAACCCAGCTGTGCCAGGTTAGCATGCTAACACGTTAGCATGGCAACCTGCTGATAATGCTAGTTTCAAAAGTAAAAAGACTGACATTTCAGTAATAATAAATTAGTGTTTAGCAGTTTTCATTTGGCTATATAACGTAGGGTTGGTATCCAAAGTTTGTTCCTTCCTCAAGTTTTACCACTGTATGCAAATTACAGACCAACTTTAAAAATAATGTTTGAATTTGAATGCTGAATTTATGTGTTCACTGCTGTATACCATCTCACTTAACAAGGTGGCGGTTGCACTGCACTTCACTGAAACATCTGAAACAGAACAAACAAAGGGGCGAACAGCAGTCAGCCTGATTCCTGCTGGCGTGTGAAGGCGCTGAACTTGTTGACACATGAGTCCTTGCAGCAGGTAGCGAGGTGATTTGAAGATGGCCACGTTTGAAGTATTTCCATCTTTGGCTTTCCTTATCCAGAATGCTTCCTAATTTGCAGCAGTTATTCTTTTTAGTCACTAACTTGTGTTGCTAAATCTTTTCCCTCTCTCTGAAGAGCAGTGGTCACATGATAATGAAAAGATGCTGCTTCTATTTTTAATTACCAGGGGATATTGTATTACCATATTTGCGGTGTAGGCACCAGATGCGCTCGGCCAACCCCGATATGGAATTTACATTTATGAATTAAAAGAATTATCATTAACCCAGTTAATCTGATGTAGACAGGTCTATTTTCAGAACGATTTCACGTGAGAAACCACGTTTTCATCCACTGAGCAAAGGTTTCAAGCTCCTGACGGCGTCACATCACCCACCACCTTCACTTCACCCTCACTATGGAAACAGGGAAAGGAGTCACACGTCATATTTTGTGTAAAATATATCAATCTAGATAAAACCAGACCTGGACACATATTTCAAATTACTCACCATTTAGCTTTAAAATAGTTAAGCCAAAGTGTGAGCATGAAGCACTGGAGCGAACAGTCTACCTGGATGATTATAGTGTCTATGTTCTTATTATTTGAGGCAATAAGTAAGAGTTTTACTGCCCCACAGCACAAAATGACCATAATATATCTGCAGAAGGTTGATAGATTCTTGATTAATAGCACTGATTCAATAACTGCTTAC
The DNA here is from genome assembly GCA_900302615.1 of Holocentrus rufus. NCBI lineage: Eukaryota > Metazoa > Chordata > Actinopteri > Holocentriformes > Holocentridae > Holocentrus > Holocentrus rufus. The sequence continues at coordinate 947 of OMLF01014008.1, read as the reverse complement.
CCAGGTGCTGAGATTTATGGCTTTCAAAACTCATTTTCCAGCCTCTATTCTGTTTTGTAGCAAAAGCTCCCTGCAGAAGACAAAGCAGTATTACTACTGCAGTACATGCTGATACATGCTGATACACTGCCTCTCATTGTGGTGATATTACTTAATTCTTGAGGTCAGTTAGAGGCCACCATAGCTTAAGGGATATGCAGGGTGATAATGTTTTCAGATGTTGCAATTTCTACTGGTCACCACTACTGTAGAAGACAATAGAGATCATAAAGTGATTAATGGGACTTTTAATGGGCTAATTAACCAAGACACAAATATCTCAAAAATGTATTCCTTCAAGCAGCTATTCATTCATTTAAAGCTGCACTAAGGGATTTTTGACCACTAGATGTTGCCAAGAGCACAAACTTGGATTATTTTGTCTCTGAGCTTCAATTAGAAAATGTGGTGAAACTGTTGACTCTCAGCTACAAATTAAGATTTGAATGAACTCTTTGTGACGCTGCATTGCTGGCTTATGGTGGTTTGTTGGTTTGCGGCTTTGAGTGAATTATTTTAGTGCTTTTTAAACTGGATTTTGCATTTTGCACGTGCACAATTGATCAGAAATTTGACTTACAAGGCTTACAAGGAGCTGTAAGCTTGTTTGTAGTTGTTTGTAGTTATAGCCTATCTGTGGGATATGCAGTTTCAGAGAAGCTTTGAATTCATTATGGCTGCAGGCGAATCTGGGGACACCCCTTTGCATCTATGAATAATGTTATTTGGGTTTTGTCAGGTTTAATCCATCCATTGTGTAATCAAGCACTTAGTTACTACTACTAAACAAAGCACGGTTCAACAAACAAGCACTATATTACCTAAATACGGAAAACAAATGTGCGGTAAAATATTGGCCGTCCAAAACAACAACAACAAAAAAAAAGAGTCTGCTTTGACTCTGGGGT
>OMLF01014007.1:11247-39147 GCA_900302615.1 Holocentrus rufus | reverse complement strand
TGCTGCTCGAGCCGCTGGTACAGCTGGTAGGGGTCCTTTGCACACAGTCTAAAGCAGCGGTGGACAAAAAAAAAATTACGCATTAGCTGATGTAAACAAAGCATTAACTGCATCTTTTTACACAGGTAAAGCCAAAGTTAGCTGAAAAATACAAGGAGCGATAAGCTAAGATTTCTATCCTCTCGTGGCATAAAATAACCATAATAAATCTGTGGTGGTTTGACAGCACTGCTGACCAATAATAATGACTCAGTTATTACTTGACCATGTGCTCAGATTCCCCCTACAAAATCCTTTTTGAGGACAAAAATAATGTAAAATATGCATTCATTTTGAAATTAATAATCATTTACGCTTGGGAGCCCAGGCACTGCCGCAGCACGGTTCGTTGCCTGGGAAACGCATGACACTGTGAAAACGCTACTAAAGTCACTACTGTCAATGCACACCAGAGAAATGCTGACTCCTTTTATTATCTGATATGTCTCCAAGGCTTCTCTAAATTAAATTACGTTTCTCATGGAACTGCTATATGGTGATATTTGACATTTTTTTGCACTGATAATACTAAATTACAATCTATTATTCCAGTGTGCTCGTGATCATTGTATTGATAAGTTTTGAGCATACCAACTCCTAGCCTACTACCTCTATGTGTAGTGAATGACTTAGGTGTCATTCATGTGATCTGAACAAGTTTGGGCATGCGAAGACGATTTCCCTGTAATTCAACTTAGCAAGTTATCAGTGTGTCTCTGTACACAGACTCTTCATTAAACCTGGACTAAAACCAATACAACAGCACAACACCAGCAAAAAAAGGAAATCAGGTGACTGACAACCAAATATATGACAACTTTTTTCTCCAAAACTCCACAGCCAAACAAAAATACAGAGGCGTGACCTCTTCAGGTATTAACTGGTAGGCGAGCACTTGGAAGCATGCATGAGGCTTTAATAAATGGCCCTACTGTAGCAACATTTCCTTGTTATGATGCCATGTTTTCTTCCCCAAGTCAAGGAAGATTAAGTGCAGCAATGAAGCATGCATTGTGTTCATGTTTTTTTAATTCTTTTTTTTTTTCCAAGCAAAGAACAAAGGGTTGTTAATATTAATGCACAAAGTGTCAATGACTCCCTAAGAATTTTATTTAATTATTTAATATAGTTATTTTGATTTAATTTAGTACATTTTCACTGAAAGTTGTAAAAAGTCTTCTGCCACTGAAGGTTGTAACAGACAGATGTATAAATGGAATGGATGGAATCTTAATTAATGTGATATAGGCTACAAAGCCAATTTTGAGGCAATAAATGGATCATATTATAATAATCTCTTTGTGACTGGTTTGTCATGAATCTGGAATATACAGAGTGAACAAAAATATGAATGCAGATTTATGTTGCAGACCACCTGCTGTGCCATGAAGCCCACCGTGGCATTATGCCATCCCGCACAGCATGTCTGTTTAGAATTTTTTCGGTACATACCATCAGGCCTGAAAACATTTCTAAATCCTTCAAAACATACTTTCCAGCCTTCAGTCTGATAGGAAATCAAAACTCCACACACAACCACATTTTTCCCTACTTCTGCAAGTTGATCATACCATGTGCACTGCACAACTCGACCCCCTATAAATTGGAACAAGCTCCTACAACAGGTCCTGAGAAGCACCTATTAAGCATATGGAGTTTACCCCTTGAAGCTATTTTCTTCCGTCAGCGCACTTAACCAAGGGTTAGGACACACTCACTGTTCATGTACAATTTTTCATTAAACTATATCTATAAACAACAAGGAATTAGTGACCTCTGGATGACATCTGATTGACAATCATGTGCTCAAATCTAACTCTTAAACCAAATACAGCTGAGTGTTGATATTTTGAGGAATTGTTGGATTTGTATAGATGATACCATTTTCTTTCTTTTTTTTTTTTTTTTTGGTAAAGTTCTCCTAACCAAGTCTATAAACCACCTCATTGGTACTTCCTCCCATTTCCTGCACAATTTTCAAAGGACGTAGGGATGCAGGAAGGATGGGAAAGTTTTGATGAAATATTACATGCAGATGCATCAAGAGCAGGAATCCAGTAAAGTGAATGTCAGATTGGACTGAGGAGGAAGAGTGAGAGAGGGAAGAATGGGCTCATGCTTATGGTTCTACCTGTCCACCAGCTCCTTCATGCTCTCCTTGTCTCTGTCCAGAGGCTGGTCGTGGTCGTCTGCTAGTGGCGTTCCTGTCTGGCGGTAGATACATCGCACCAGGTAGCGGACCTCTGACCAGTGGTTCTGGAGCTGCTGGGACTCCCTCTCTGACTCAGCAGAGATCTCCCTGTCATCACAAGAAGAAAAATTACTGAAAATGTCCTTGGCATAGTACTACTTACAATGGGGTCATATGAAAGAAGGCAATTAAGGAGAGATGATTGGGACTCGGTGTGAATCACTCTGAACTGACCGTCTCTCGTTGCAGGCTTCACAGCTGCACACCGTATCAGCAGGCATTGGTGCTGCGAGGTCAGGAGCGGGGAGCATGGGTAGTGTAGGCGCAGCAGTGGTCAGTCTGTCCCCTGTGGGCGGTTCCTGCCCCAGGTTTCCATTACCCACAGGCATGTGCAAAAGGAAGTCCTGATTCTGTGGAAATATTAAAATTTTTTTATTTATAATCCAGGGTGATAACAGTAAAAATGTACATTTGAAGTTATCAAGCATAAGAGAATTGTAATTATTGTACACCCTTTTCCTATTAAAAAAAGGAAAAGCAAAAAAGCCAATATTGGAGCACACTGATCACTGTGGTGACAGTACTCCCTCTAGTGACAAAATCATGTCACAGCTACTAATCTTAAATGAATTATATGCAGAATTTTACTGTTAAAAACTGTTTTTAAATGAGCACACTTCATCACCCCATTTCTGGACTGGCAAGTTATACAAATATGCATGAGCGCTGAGTCTTCCCCTTCTGCCTCCTCTGCCTGTGTTTGTTGTATTCAGAACATTTCTGGGCTCTGTGCTGGGGCTGTGTCAAGTTCAAGAAAACTGGAAAACTTTCCACTTGGACTTTCCAACTTCCCACCTCAGAGTATTCAAGTGGTTGAGGTGAGGTCAGTATGGACGCCTGCACAAAAATTGTGTTTGGCTGCTTTCAGAGCAAACTTTGGAATAACTGTTATACATTTCTTGCAAAAAGCATCTAAGGTAAGCTTTTGTTATAAATTCATTTAATCATCTAGCCTTATATATGATTATTCTGTACACAAACAGAAACATGAACGTTCTTCTTACTATTCATTAAGAATGGTGCCATTTTTGATTTAGGTTTACAGGACCTCTGCTAGGTTTACAGACAGCACAGAGCTAGAAGTCGAGTAAGTATCAAGTTTTTGGCGAGGAATTAGGACAAATGCATATGAGTTAGTTGGAAGTAAGAAGTTTCCCAGTTCCCAGCTGTGTTGAACACTCTGCATTTTTTGCCCCCACTGTCGACTGTAAGGCAGCACTGCTTCCCAGGCTAATGGTAATGGTCAGAGCTCCGGTTAGGGTGAGGGTTATAAAGCTGCCTTACAGGCGACTTTCAAGGCAAAAAACACACACAAGCTGTTGAAAACAGCTGTACTTTTTCAAAACTGTGTAGTGTGAAGTCAGTGCTGCTCACTGCTACGGGCACTGACAGACTTGATGAAAAAAAGAAAACACAAGTGAAGCCAAAAGCACAAGTGAAGCCAAAAGGACAGTTTTTGTTTAAAAACAAAAGTCAGTTTGGATTCAGCTTTTCGTCACTGATGAGAATCAAACGGAGAGGCTAAAGAGTGATGCAGAGCTGGCCTGTCTTCTGCTGTACGGGTAAGGTAGGCAAATGGTTGGTAATTGGTTGGTGGGTAGCATCATCTGCAAGCCCATACAGCATGAGGAAGTCTCTGTTACTGTTTCACCTAATCAGAGCTATATCCAGTCATTTTTGCAATATTAGACTATATAAGTAGATAAGTATAAGTCTTTATGATGGGCTACACCCCCATGTATCAATCAGACTTATACGTGTATACTGATTGAAACTTGGTCCTATAGAATGTGTTGCTGTAATTCATAAAGATGTTAGGTATAGGCTTTTTAGACTGGAATCATGGATCTTTTATGGAGGCAAGCATACTCAATCACAGCCATGGGCTAGTTCAGTGAAATAAAGCTTTAAATTAGAGTAAGCAAGTACATGTGCTCTCTATGAGAAGCACTCCAACTGAGGAGCAGGGAACAATAAATCTGTGAGAAAAGCAAACCTGAAGGGGATGGCTAAGGCTTTATGCAGATACCCCCAACAATGGAAAACAAATAACATAAAAACATACCTGCAAGCCTTAATATCATGTGTAATCAAAAGCATATGAACAAGCTGTGGAAAGTAACCAGTTGCAACTATCTGAGATACATGTAGCAGAGTTTTGAATAATAAAACCTCGACTGCTTTTAAAACTCTGCACTGTTACTTCTACTGTAGTAGTCTCTTAAGTATTAATGGGTACCGAGAGTATTAATGTACTGTACAATCAAATAAAATTATTTAAGTAATTATCCAGGTACAGAGTGAATCCTAGTGCACATACCATTTTGTGACACAATAGCTTTGAACTGGGGGCAAGAAGGTATATCTTATAAGGTATAGACGTTCCACTGCAGTAGAGGAATCTTGCAGTAGTAGCCAGACCTAACACACCCTGCAAATGCAATGCTACTAAGTGCAAGTCAGTGTGTTATGGTTCTACTTTTAGAAATTTGCCCGTAAAATACAGTTTTGACCATGTTTGGGGATTTAGGCTTACATATCAGTGCTTCAACTGAATAATCTAATGGTGCACGTCACCCTCTTGAACATTGCCAGTAAAGTCAGAATTGAAAGTTGTGTTAAAGCATTTATTCTCATCAGCAGAGATGACTAAAGAATTGACGTTCTATCTATATCTAACTACAAATGGAGGAATCTCTGTATGTCCTTCAATTTTCTCGACAACCATTCATCCGATCGACTTCACACTTGGCGGGTGTAGTGCTGAAGCCCCAAGGAAACACAGCGTCGAGTGTGAAGTTTTCTGGATGAGCCGTTCTTCAGAAAGCGGCAAAAATGTATTTTCTGATTGTTAGTTATCGTTGTGACGGACAGAACGAAAAAGGCGAAACTCAACTGCGAGGGCATTGCAAAACCCGGACTGTCTTCAGCGTGCACACACTAAGAGTTTTGTAGTTCTCTGTCAAAAATGGCAGCAGTTTCAAGCATTTTGTGATTTACCTTTGCAAGACAAACGTCAAGTACATGTGAACCTCTACGGCATCACCCACAGACTAACGTTATCAGAGCGGAGCAGTGAACTCCAGCAACAAACGAGACTGGCCAACACACACACTGCAGCCTCTAGAAAGTTGCAAGCAGCAAGACTGCAGGCCAAGAGATCAACCCCTTCCGATGGCCACGTTTTGAACGGGCACTGAACTAGTTACTTCTGATCAGTGAAACAGACTCCTGCCTCACGTTTAAAATGCTACAAATATGGCAAGGTCATAGTAGAGTAGAGGGTGGCTGTGGGAGTATGGAGGTAGTGCTGAAAATTAGCCGGGGATTGTGCTATAGGAGTTTATGAGGTTGAATGTATTTCTTCTGTGTTATAGATGACTGGTTTGAATAGATCTCAGTACATTTCACTCTCACTCACTCTCCATTAAATCAGAAAAAAACAATCATCAAGGGAAAAAATGAACACATAAATATAAAACACAACAATTGGCAATAAACAGAAGCAAAAGTGAGGCACTTGTTTTCCAATTGGGCAGGCAGACAAAAGTTGTTACAAATAACTAGGCCTACAATTAATAGTTACCAGTGATCATGCCATCATAAACACAAGTCTGAGAAAGAATAGCAAGTTTTTATTCTAGGAAAAAAAAGAAAGAAAGAAAACAGCACTCTCTTGAATCACAAGATTTTTCTCACAGCTAAAATAGTGTTACAGAATACATAACCCCGAGCTGAGAACATAACGGCTTTATAATATATAGAGGCTCTTCATACAGAAAGGCATTAGCATTCACTTAGCCATCAGGGCTGCTACGTAATATAGCCTGAGAGGCCCTGTTCCTCTGCACTATTTCTCTCACTCTGATATGCAAAGAGAAAACTAACCTCTACAAAGCAGGACAAGTCATCAGATAGGCACATACATCTGATACATGTTCAAAAGATCCTGTGTATTCTTTATGTATGAATTTAAAGAAGTGTCTGATCAACCACCTCCACTGTGAGCGAGATGTTTGTTAACTTGTTTATTCAGAGCGAATTAGCATCTTTTAGGCCTTTTTTGCTCTGGTCAGAAGTTATAGTCATTTTGTCGCACCTGAAGTTGACCAATGGGTAAATGTCTACGTCTATCAGTAAATTCTCTTTTAAGCAACAGCTGTTTTAATTTTTTTTTCCAATAGTGCTGAGAGTTTAGCACTGTTAAAGCAAGCAAGAGTGCCGCCTACTAGAAGTTAAAAATATTTCAACTTTTGCCAAAAGAGTGCCATACTTCAAAAGCGTTTTGCATAGTATCATAGCGATAACATGACCATCACTTCCCAAGTACATCTGTGCAGTCCTGTTAGCTAAAACCAAAGGTGCCCAGTGAACACAAGAGTTACACCACCCACTGTCACACTGAACACAGCTGTGCAAGTTAACTCGCCTCTGGATTCCATAGGGTTCGCGTTAGATATGCACCATGCCAATGCTGGTGCTGATAAGGAATCCCGCTGAGAGCTGGAGCACTAATCTGATCATACACTGAGTTTACACCGTGCCACACATTACTATGGATTCAAATACTTTCAAGGCCTTCCATTCATATCCTAAAACTTGTAAAGGCTTTCATTTTTTTCCAACTTCAGCAACAATATTTTCGCCTATAACTTCAAAGGTTTTTCAAGGTCCATAGCCATAGGTTCCTTGTCATTTACACCACCATAATTTCCGCCTGGTGACTCACCCCCATTGACTGCTCCAGAGCAGTGTGGCGGTCCTCCTTCTCCACGGTGCGCCTGCAGTCGGGGCACACCCACAGAGGCAGCTGGAGAGCACTGGGGGTCTTGTTGGGCTGTGTTGTACCATTCTGGCCTGAGACCCCTGCCTCTGATGGCAGGACACTGTCTTTGCGCTCACATCTGCATAAGAGGCAGCGGTCACCAGCTGTGTAGGGAGCCCGCTGGTTTAAGCCAAAGGTGAATGGGGTCTGTGGTGGGTATGGTAATGGCAGGAAGTGTAGAGAGAAAGAGAAAACACATGCAGCCACTTCAGCATTTTTGTGGATCAGGCAACAGTTAATCGAAGGGTGCTGTTAGCCTATGTCATTATTGTTATCAAGTAGTAAAGCAAGTCCATTAATATACTGTGACAGGGGGAAAATACACATTTGTAACTGGCCAACATAGAAATATAGTTAATCCTTCCTGTGATATAGTACAGTAAAAATGACAAGTTACAAAACAAGCCAAGTAAGTCAATGAGGACTGTCAAACCAAACACTTCTCTCAAAATGATATGCAAGATACTGTTTTAGTTGAAGTAAAGGTAAGAGTAAGGTTTATAATTGCTAGAATTGTTTTATGAAAGTGCTTTGAACCATCAATCACTGGTTGTAGTAAGGGTAAATTCAACAGTTGTACAGTACTGTTTCCGATTTCCGACATAAAAATTGGAGAAAGACAATCATTTGTAAATGATCGGTTTGGTAGGGTTTCCAAACATCTGAACCTTTCCTTTAAGTACAATTACCTGAAGAACTCCAGAGAAGTCAGCATTCACTGGCCCCTCGGAAAATTGTGGTGTTACGTTATTGTTCATTGGGACCTGAGAGACACAAACGGCCCAATGTGAACGTACAACCAACCACTTATCACTTGTTAGCACCAATGCATTTAATCAATTAGAGAACTGTCTGTGGAACATTAGTTGAAGGCAGCCTATAGCATCTGTGTCAGTGTACTGATTACCTATTTGTATTGATCATTTGCTTTGGTTATATAGATGGTTCATCTGACTGAGTGAGAGGAATATTTATAATACGCTAATCACATCACATGAAATTGTTGGTTGGTCAAGAAAGATTTTGGATGTTTCGAGTTCACAGTCTGTGCCTGTGAGACAGACAGACTGGACGGCAGAGGAAAAACAAGTCGGAAAACTCCTGGAGTAATAGGCAGGTATACGACCATCAAAATATTTTGTTTATATTTTGTGTCTGCATTTGATGTTGGAAAATGAAAAAAGGTTTTGATGTCAATTTGAAATCCAAAAACAAAACAAGGTTAACAGTGGATGGTCAGCTGTTTAAGAGCAACAACAACAACAAATGGATATGATGTCACCACAGCAGAGAACCTATATCAATATGATAATATATATAGGCCTAGTACACTGTTTGAAACTGTCAAAGTAAGTCTTTGTAACCATAATGATAATCCAAGAAAATCTAATACACTTTGCACAAATTGCTCCTCGTCCCTTAGAATCTACTGTTTGCTCAAGATGAAGGATGGGAGTTATTCTTAAGATGTGCATGTTGTGCATTTGTTTGGATGACGATGATCAACATGTCTAAATATGTACGATTATACTGTAAGTTTCACGTTTGTTCATGTAAAATGAATATGGCCATGTTTACTAAGTGGAGATGTTATCTTTCTGATTACAATATCACATACAGTAAAATACACATGAAAAAAGCACTAACGCACAAGGCTTCCATGCAGAAACAAGAAGACATGTAAATAGTAGGGTGTGTTAGGGCCGTATGAGGTGACTATTGTTTATCTTAAATGTTTTTTTTTCTTTTGACAATTTATTTGAAAGAGGGGAAAAATAGAGTCCTAAGTTGACTTGCTAATATTGGCTAGTTACCTAACGAATCATCATTCGGTTGGTAATATGTTCAACAGCAATCAAATGGCCAAGAAACTAACGTTTTCTGATTGTGATGTTAGCCTAGCTAACCTAACACGGTTTCGTTAAAGAGCTAAAATGTGTCACTGGCCGATTAGATACCTAAGGTTTGTTAGATCGCTTAGCTGGTGCACTGACACACAAAGTCAAATTACACTCAGACTAAGGGTCATATATTGGAAATACTGGAGGGTCAGCTTGGGAAAAAAATACATCAAAGCCAAGGCCCGACAGGACTGAACTTGTTAGCTAGCTAACGTTAGTAGAGTAACAATAACCATTAACGTTAGCTAACGCCAGTCTATGTTAGCAGACAGTAGATGAACCAAATGGCATTCCTGGATAAGATCAATTTTTAGTCTATTTTATCTCCGTGTAAGCTACATGAACGTGTAAACTCTTATAAAATATTTCTGTCTTACTGTCAAAGTTGTTGGTCTGGGCTACGCTAGCATTGGCTAATGATGGTAGACACATATCGTTAGGCCAGGACATTACTAATGTTAAAGGCAAATAGTTACCACAAAGTAAGGTCAGTGTAACTACATATATAGCTTGCTAACTAAAATGGTAGTCGACAAAGTATGATAATCAATAGCGTTAATTTGGCGTCTTTATGTATAGCTACCTATCTAGAGTTTAGTTAGCTGCCTCCTCAGAATCAAGTCTCAGGCCCAAATCAGATTTGTGTCGTTGATATTTTGCTAACCACCCTGGTTTTGACACCCACCGGGTAGCGGCACACTCTTACCTCTCCGTTTAAGCCCGTGATGGACCCTATATTTCCATTTCCAGTGTTGCCAGGTGTTAAGAAGCTGACGACAGATGCAGGTGCTGCTGTTCCAGGAGAACCTAAGGCCGAGGCAACCCCGGCCTTGCCACCACTGGTATTGCAGACAGTACTGCAGCTACTGCCACCGCCCCGCTTGTTCTTCCTGCGTTTAGCTCCTCGTTTAGCATCGGTTGGACTCATTTTTCCCACAATAGAACGTAGACAACTTGTCGTCCAGAATTGACAGGGTCTCAAGTGGAATGCCTGGCACAAATACTCCGATATAAATTCGGGATAGGGATTTTAGAGACTCCCAAAACGACATACACTCAGTACCATCAAAGTGCAAGCCGACTTGATAGATTCCAATATGGCCTCTGGTTGGACTCTTCAGTCAGGCTTGAGTTTGCGTTCCAACGCAACTACGTCCCACCATACCAGGAATTATGGGAAATGTTGTTTCTTCCATAACATCTGATTGTAGCCAAATTGCAGCGAGAACGGTGTGATCGGTGCAATATTGATGATGTCATTGTTTACCAGTGCACTACATTATCCTGTACTTGTCGTATTTTCAGCTATATCCATTGTAACGCGTTTTAGATGGTAGTCACAGCCTGCATACACCGCTGATTTCAACAGCAGGGGGAGAGCTCATACAACAATTTGGTCTCAAGCAGATAACTGACAGTCGTGGGCCCACGGTGAATTGGTCTTTCCGGGGTCCAAAGAGAACAGCCTTTTGAGAGTCAAGGGGCGCGGATGTTTTATGGCTAGTTGGTGTATCGTTTGTCTTAACAACTGTTGCATTGCCTTTCAAGAAAACTCATAGCACTGCATTGCACCAAGGATCTGAAATACAGCAACGACTGAACAGTTAGCCACGGCAGCAGACAGGTAACGTAACGTTGATGTTAACTAAAGTTTTGATCGCCGCCATCCTCTCTAAGCGTTAAGTTACATGATGGTAGCTAGCTAGTCAAATAGCTTGCTAACGTCAGTTAGCTAGCTAGCAATGGCCGTTTTCCATCGGTTTATTATCTAACATTACTGTCCAGCTTTAACGTAAGCTAACGACACGTCAGCGGGTTCGTTACATTCACGTTAACTAAATTAACAGTTTTAGCGCTGGCTGAAATTGTCGGTGTTTAAAGTAACGCTAGTTGACTTCTAGTTGATCCAAATATGTCCACGTAACGTTAATCTTAGCCAGCCAGTAAACAACATGATACGTTGTTAATGAGTAAGACCATTAAAAGTAATTTTGTCGGTTTTAGTAATCTTAGCTGTAGCCATGTGACAGTTTGCTCGTTTGTTATTGTAACTTTGTGAGCAAGGTAACATTAGCTAGCCAAAGTTGCGAGCCATTTCCGGCCTTAAGCTATCCCACGCTGTCGGTTAATGTTGAGTAACTTGTAGTTAACTACCAAATATTAAATAGTAGTGTAGCCTAATTGTAGCCATAAAATGAAGTTATTTTGCGCTGCGTATGTGTGTGTGGGTGTGTGTGTCAGAGAGAGAGAGAGAGAGAGAGAGAGAGAGAGAGAGAGAGAGAGAGAGAGACAGACAGAGAGAGAGAGAATATAACTGTAGCGTTACTACTGTAATGTGGAATAGATCTCCAATTTATTCCTTCTGGTATGTCACAATAGTTGGGAACCTTGACTTAGTTTGCACAAATTAATCAGATCCAAATGTCACATAAAGGTGATACTGCATCCTGTGCTGTTACCAGCCATTCAATCAGATCTGTTCATTTATTTTCAAGGCAAGGATACCTCCAGCCCCCCCAAGTGTCTACTTATATTTACATGCCTCCCCATGTCTTACTCAGCATAGCCTGAAATCCTTTCATACCACTTACAGTATACAGCACAGTATATAAGTTACTACTTATGTACCCACTCAGCAGTACCTCAAACATACCTGTCAACAGAATTGTGATTTCTTGCCTGAGGTTGGCAAGTAGTCAAAGCAGCAGCTTATTCATATTGCCTTATTGTACACTTTGCCTTTTGCCTTTGAGATCATCTGCTGTTTAACTTGCAGATGCTTAGGTTAGTGGTGCACTTCAATTAGCCAGCTAACTTGAATATAAAAGGATATTTTCACGCCTTCCTATCTGTCTGATTTCAGGTATGTCTGAAGTTAGTCTTGAGGCTGAAACGGGGAAGACCTCAGCTGAGGACCTGCAAATGGATTGTAAGGAAGCTGACAAAACAGAGGAGTCTTTGAGTGAGGATATAAAACATGAGAATATAGACGACCATAGGGTGGGAGATGACAGAGAGGAAGTGCTTTATGACATAGATATTCACAGCGATAACGATAATGTAGAAGAAACTAATCAGGATGTTCAAAAAGAGGATGAAGTTGTTCAGAGTGAAAGTGAGGTAGCATACAGTGATGGAGAGAGCAGCAGCAATGCTGTACATGTGACTGACAGTGTAGACGATGGGGGAGACGGGACAGATCACCATACTGAGACAGCTGAAACACCAGAGGAAAATGGAGATTCTCACACTCAAACAAAGGTGATATTTATGTTCACTTTGGACAATCAACCTCTTGCTGTCCTTCATTGTTCAAGTTGCTTTTGTAATCTTGACTTTCCAGTAATTGTGGTGGTGGTGCTACTCTGTCCCCTGTGATCAGCCAATGTTCTATTAGCTTGAACTTTGCCTAAATTAAAATAACCAACACCATAAACTTGAATAAGAGCTTTGTTTGTTTCTACCTTTTTAGATTTGTGGCTGGCAGGTGTGTTTGTGATTTCTCTCAGCTTTGGTGGGGGTCTCGAGGTTTCAGGAATAAAGCTGGTGTAGTTTGTTAATTGTGTGCTTAGTGGGTGTCTTGCTGGTCTCTTGTGCTACATTGTGATGTGCTGTATGTGTTTGGGGACATCAGTGCTGGCTTATATAAGAAAAATATTATAAGAAAGTTTAAGGAAGATTTATATGTGCTGTTTACCTTCAACGTGACTCTTTTTTATTCATGATTTGTTGATTAGCAGTCATGATCCCTGCAGTTAGTAACTTCAATATACTTCTTTACAGCTATTGTGCCTTCTTTGGTTTGATGTTGATTCTGTGTATATGAGTAAGTGAATGAATGATTTATGGGTAGATTCTTGCAATAATAAGAATCCCTCACAGAGCTTCCTGTGTGTAACTTGTGTGCAGATGGAGCTCTTGAATCCTTTGCACTGTCACATGTCGGGGTAAATGACTGTAGGCAGAAGGATTTGGATTCCTGCCTTCACATTCTCAGGCAGTCCCAGATTTGTTAGGTTGCTGGAATGTGTGACCACTCCACCTGTTTGGTCACAGGCCTATTTAGTTTTGGGCTTATGAGAAATAGAAAAAAATAGAAAAAGTAATGCTTTTTTTGGTTTGTTTGTTTGCTTTGTTTTCAAGAAACTCCTATGACATTTCTTAAATGAAAACCAGCATGGCCGATGACCAGAATTTTTAGGGCTTACCATAAGATACATTTAAAAATTTTCATCCAATTTTAGCTCAACATCAACACAACATGTTTTCTTCACACTCTTCTAATATAGTGTGAGAGGTAAGCCGTGATTCTTTCCACTTTGGAGGAAGCAGCTAATTGAATAATTAGCTCATAGTTGTTATCCCTCCTCCCTCATGTTAGATTGTTTCCAGGCGACTGAACTCTTGGGGACTACACTTCATCACAAGACAGGCCTTGCCCTGATTAATTGGCAATCGATTGATGACTCTAAGCATTTGTGCTCTAATAAGCCTACGGTTTTTCCTGCAGAATTTTCATAGATGGACATTGGGATTATTTCGGTTATGAGACTCAGGTTTGTTCTTGGATCCTTTCCTATATCAGTTCCACAAGGTGTTGACTCTTGTTTAGATTTTTTTATATGGCTATATCAAAAACAGTTGTGACAATTACAGTTGTAACTGTTTAAATTTTTCTTGCTGTTGGAGAGAGGTTTTCAGCAAGGTTGGTTAAATGAATAAAAAAGAAACAATGTTGGTCATTTACTTGTATTGCAGCCTCCTTCTATTTCGCTCCCCTTTTAAAGTCATATAATCAGGTCTGCCAGCACCAAAGAGCTTGTTTAAAATTGCTCTGATAGAGGACTGTCTGGCAGGAGTCTGTCGTATCTGGTGTATCTTGATGGTGAGACAAGACTACCTGTGCATGTTTGTGCTGCCCGTCCGCCAAGTGGGCGTCGTGTGACCTTTTAAGTATTTATGTGTCTGTTACATGATACACAAGGTAGAGACTCTCTACACTTTGTCACACAATGCTCAATATAACATTGTTTTATAGAGCTTGACTTGGGTCATGGAACTGAATCGAAGGATTTCTCTTAATGTGTTATGGCTGAGCATGTCAGAAAACTTGAGCAAAGACCTCACATATCACACATTTGCCTGGTGGTTGGTACTGACATTACATACAAAAATACATTTGCAGTGAATATGCTAGCTCTTATGTGAAATAAAATAAGCTAAAATTGGTCCATAATGTAAACTCGTTTGATCCACTTGGTTACTTGTTTAACCTGTCTGTCAGTTTAGACTAGACTCAGATCTTATTACCTGGTGAGTCAGGAGCTATTTGCATTATTTAGACACCAGTTGACGTCCATAGGAGTAGGATCTTGTTGAAAGATGCAAATCAGAGTTTCTTTTGATAATAAACTTAAAGGCAGTATACTGTGCTAACTGTACTGCGTGTTAAGGTCGAATGTTTGTATACATGTAGGCCTTACAATATCTATTCAGAGATTTATAATATTTTGCTAAGTGTCCCACTTCCCTTGTCTACAATGACTGTGACACAAGACTTCCACAATAAAGCACAAATATGTCCACTGCATGGAACTGCTGACAGACAGTGTACGGCCTAAACAGAACTGATCTTGCCACAAACGGTTGTGTTGTCCCCACCCTTTGGCCAACAAGTGGCCATGTGAGCGTCCAGCTATGCAAGCCGATGTGTCACAGTGTCTTGTTAATGTACAGGCAAGCTGAGCAGTTGCAGTATGAGGGAACATGGCTTTAAAAAGAAAATAAAAGGTATTTCCATGATTGTTAATTACATTTATGCTAAAAAGGGATTTGGTCCACGGTTGTTACTGCATGAGAATGTTTCAGAAATAAGTTAAAAGGTTGATTTATGGTTCTGCATCCCACTGTAATAAAAGACTGTAAAGACCAGGCCTAGAGTATGACCCAGATAGCTGAACTTGGTCTTAAAAGATGTCATTGAATGACATAAATCCTGTATTTATGGAAAGCAGACATTGATTTGATGAATATGACAGACTGCATACTGTCTGTAGAGCATTGCTGTTTGGATGAGTGTGTGTTTGAAGTAACCGGTTTGATTCCATTTTTTTGTGTAGCTAAATGGGTTGCACATTATACAGTAAACCTGCATGACATGTTTAATACGTGACATGTACAATATGCCACTAAGCCAGTAATTTGACTCATGTGAAGGATGATAATGTCATGCACCAACATTTCCAGTCTGCTGTGTTTTTGTGAAGAAAAAAAGTGAAATGGGAGTGTTGTAAATGGATTTCAATTGTTGCACATGGCTCGTGTGCTGATGCAACACTCCTGTTTTCACTCAGCAAACTACCATATTGAATGGAAAACTGATGTAGCAAATTACTGACACAGAGTGTATTGCCCAAAATACACCGGTTTGGAAATTACAAGTTAGGCAACTAAGAGAGAACATTGAGGCTATATTTTTCTGGTAAATGACACGTGGCAATGTCCACAAGATGGCAGCCCACAACTACTACATCCTATGAGTAGAGCTTGAGTCCTTTTTTTTCTTAATTGGTCAGTGGTGGCCTCTCTCCTTGAGATCGGCGAGGAAACCTTTGAGGAGTAACATGCTGGATTTCACCTCCCTCATTACAGGAAAGCACTATGGCTGAGGAGTCACACAGAAGCTCAGCCGCGGAGATCCCAGTCACCAGCAATGGAGAACTGGATCAGAGCCCCAAGAACGTGTTCAATAGGGTAAGGCCTCGCATGTTTAGTGCCTCCTACGCTCTCTGTCTCTTTCAATTAGGGGTGTAACCATTGATGCATCTAGGTGCACCGGGCTTAATGTTTAAGATGCAGCTACATCTTCAGACAGACTCAGACAGCCTGTATTGCACTTGGGAGAAGTTTGCCTTGAAGGCTTTCTGACAGAAAGCTCATCCCTAATCCTAACTCTAACCTTAACCTCTTCTTTCTGTTAGAAAGCCTTCAAGGCAAACTGCTCCCATCACCGCCTGTATCGGTACAAAGCTGGAAGTGAATCGTGGATAAATCTGTGCAGCACTTAGTGTATCGTATCAGTATCACATGGGATTTATTTTGGCATCAAATAAGTGTTGTTACTTTCATCCTGCGTGCGTTTCTCTCCCCCTGCATCTGCCTCTGTCCCATCTCTGTGTGGAGGTGCACATCAGGTCACATGACCCCCGCTCCCCTCACTCATAGACAACAAGTGCTCCCCCACCATCTCTTTCCATTCCTCATCCTGTTTCATCAAACCTGTTGAATGAAGGTGAAGAAAATTGCCCCACCAAACTCTCATAAATCCACGCGGACTAACTTGGGGTTCTATAAGAAAGATGGGACACTAGATAGAAGTTTTGCAATACACAAAACATGCCGAACAGCAGTGAAATACACAGGTAGCATCACTAATCTCAGAACCCACATCCAGAGAAGTGATGGAGTCCCTGTGTCAGAGTGAGTGGCTGCTTCTCTCACGACACCGCCTGCTGCATACAGCATGGATAAAGGAACCGTCAACATGTTCCTCCGCAGCCCAGCTCCTCTGCACAGGCAAATTTCACTGCCAAACCTATAGCACTCTTCACAGTGCAAAAATGCATTATAAGCTGTTTTAAAGTACATTTGAATGATTTACATGCTTTACCACGAACAAATGAGAGCCCAAATAATGTTAATATCATTGTAATTTACCCCTCCCTCTCTCCTGTCACTGGATTTAGTAAATCTATCAGGATTTCTTATTGCAACTAATAGCAGAACTGCAGTGTTAGAAGAATCAAAATAAAGATCCACACTGTTGTATTGCATTGTGACACAGTTGAATCTTGTCATTCTGATGTGTCGGCTCCTTAAACTGTATCTAGATGCATTGTATCATTTGTCACGTATTGAGATGTGTATCAAATTGGCCTTGGAATGAGATGCACACCCCCACTCTCAGTATATGTTCACAAAATAAAACAAAAAGCTTTTCTTTCTATTGTTGTCCATTAGTCATACTATTAAAAAGGGAGACGCATAGGAGGGCTTACAGAAAGGCTACTTGTACTTCCTTACTAATTCGTGGACAGTTTACAGCATAAACCTGCTAATCTAGTTTATGGATTGATTTTTGTTGGTGAGTGAATGTTAACTTCTTTCACTGTGGTATATGTTTCTGTGGCAAGCAAAATATTACTTGTCCCATCAGTGTTGTTTTTTTTTGTTTTGTTTTACCTCTGGTGCAGCTTTACATACTCAATAGTGCATAGTAAGTCCTCTCACATTTAACAAAAGAGTCATTAAACATGAGAAAAAACCATGGAGCTACTGATGTTGCATCAAGTGATAATCAACTCGTGTGCAACAAAGCACAAAAAAGATTAGCAGAGGCAGACATGATACGGTGTCACAAGCTGGATCCCGACCCACATCAGCAGCAGCACATGGCATGCGCATCAGTGTATTAAATCACAAAGCACCTTTTGTTTCTGTGATAAAATGTTGCAGAGGGCAAATTGACGGCATACGTTACACGTTGGCCATGTGACAACCCTATCTTTCAAAGCTGTATAGAATTGTCTTAGAAACGGGATGTTTCTGGCTCACAAATCCAAACCTGGACACTGCACACAGATATGTTGTGAAACTGATATTCTGCTATAGCCCTGAACCAAGGTCATCTGGTTAATGGGTGGTCTGTCTACCCACAAGGCCACATTGCTGCTGTGATATCCATGCATAACATACATACATAAAATTTTATTTTTCATTCAAATAAATTCTACGTTAAAAGCTCTACTTTTGGATGAAAACAAACATTGCAAACATCGCCCAGCTTTAGTGTTTTGTTTTTTCAACCCACTAACAAAATATAAATTAGCAGCATTTTGGCCAGCTGTCTAAAATAGGTTTCATTATGCTTTTGACTGCTCTGCAGTAGCTCAGACAGGCAGTCAAAGTGGGATGTTGCCGTAGTGATGGAGACCTCGCAGTGCCCTCCCTCTGCTGCTCTGCAAGCTGGCAGCGCCTTCAGATGCCCCACTGTTATCCGCAGTGGCTCACAGTCACACTGACACTCACTGGCAGCACAGCAGACACCACAGTCACATGTGTGTAAGAGTCTTCAGAGAGTTCAGTCTCAATAAGATGTTCAATCAGTGATTGATTGAATGGTACACGGGGCTGATATCGTCATGCTTTATTTCTTACGTAAATAGCTTACTTTACTTACTTTACTATACTTTAATGGTATTATTTTCATAATGAGACAGTTATACATTTTAATAAACTTGTTTGTCTGCTTTTCATCTTTGCTTTACATCTCAGATTTTGCTTCAGTATTTTTTTGTTGGTGTAAGATGTAGAGCCTAGGCAGCAATCACATGTTTTGACTCCACAGATTAAATTTAACAAATGCAACTATCCCTAATCACTGTGGAGATATATCATTGTTAAATGATAAATGTGATGATATACTAACCATCATGTCATTGCTGGTTTTGCGAGTAATTTTCCCCAAAGTAAATCATTAAATCATTTTAATTTTTTGTAATACTGCTCGTCCAGTTGCCAGTCCGCTGATTTGGCTGGGATGTCAACCACTGGATTGACTTGGTTATTAAATCATCCGCAAACTATAAATATGTTAGTAAAGAAACAGATAGCAATTTAATTGATAAATTAGCACTTAGGCTAGAGCCTGAAAACCTCACCCATATTATCTTGAAAAGTGGAGTGATATTTATATTCACTAACTATTCCTCCGGTTTATGCATCATTAGTATTACATAGTGTTGAGCTGCGCATGTTTTAGCACTCATTTACTTTTTTGTGCAACAAGATAGTTTTTCAGTTTATGTAATCAGTTTTTAGCCTAGTTGCTTTCTTAAACTTGAATTTCATTACTTTGACTTTCCTTTCAAATGCTTAAACGTTTATATAGTAAAAAGATGAAATAAAAGCAAAAATGCAGTTATTACATTATGAGACATTATTAAAAGTAGACTGCAGTAGGCTGTAACATTAGTTGTTAAATTGACGCTATGAAGTTGAGCTATTATTTATGATTTCATTTTACTTTTCTTCACCATTATTTGCTAAGACACTCACAGCTGGCAAGTATGTAACTAGTGCTATAGTAAGCTCATTTTTACCTGTTAATTACAGTCAAGGGCACGAAGTTTAAAGCTGCCAGAGAAGCTACAGTTTTAATATTTGAAATTATTCACAGAGGTGTATTTGCCTATATTGTATTAAAAGGCTGGCTGTGCGGTGAGAGATTGGATCTTGTTACCCACTGCGGACTGAATTCATCCTTTTAACCATTTTGAAATATAAGTCATCCTCTGGTGTTGGTAAGATGATATTAGTGGATAGGCATGGACGGCCTCTGAACTTCACTTCATGTAATCCCTGTTTGTCCGCAGGACTCATTCCCCGGTTCCCCTGGTTCCCTGAATCTTTCAGAATCATGTGTCACCTCCAGCAACTTTGCTTCAACAACAGAGGGCATCATTGAATCAGGACCATACAAAGGTAAAAACAATATAAGAGCCACATACAGGACTTATTTTATCCATATTCGAAGTGTTCTTTTTTTGGTGTGTGTGTGTTTTTTTGTTTTTTTTATGTTCATGTACACTGGGGGTCAGAAATTGTCTTTCAAGAGCCAACTTTAAAGCTGTTGCATTATTATTATTATTATTTTTATTATTATTATTATTATTATTATTATTATTATTATTATTATTATTATTATTTTGCTTTGCAGCATGCTATGGTTGCAAATCTCTTTCCCCATCTATCTGCAGTGATCCAGTTTTGGATTTAATCTCTGTGAAATTGGAGAGGCAGACATTTGAATGTGTAAAGGTCGATTACTAATTGAGTTTTAATGAATAGCCTCTGATCTCCATATTGTAGCCATCCTTTCCTTTTTATTATCATGGCCTTGTTAGCAATGCAAATAAAATTCCTCCCTCAGAGGTACTAGCTAATGTAGACAGTTTGCCACAGCGTTGCCATGACTATTTTCCAAGTAATTTTCATGGGTCAAAGGTGTGTTTTGGTTCAGGCAATAAATGGATGTGTAGTTTTTTTCATTTGAGCCCCTGGTGCAGCTTTTGGCAGCATAATTGTCCTAGAAGATTACAGGAACCATCAGCTGCACTATTAAAAAAAGCTCAAAGGAAATCAACCTCGGTGAGAACTTCCCCCATGCGTTTGTATAGGTGGGATGGTGAGTCCCGCAAACTAATGAATCATCACTTTGAATATCTCCCAGGGTCAGCGAGCCAGCCCACGTCTCCCGTGGCACCTGTAGCTCCCAGCTCAGCTGTCGCTAGCCGCCTGGCACGCTCTGCCAGCGATAGTCAGGCTGTGACAGGTACCCGCAGCCATGGACTGTGGACAAGATGGTTTTTTTTTATTGTTCCTATTTGCACACAAAATTAACCACAGTCTTGCTTTTCTCTGTTTCTTGTCAGCTTCTTTCCCTCTATTTATCCCCACAGGCTTTGTTCCATTCAGAATCAAACCTTTCTCTCCTCTTTCTCCTTCCTTGACTTTTCGGAGTTGTTCGTTGTCTCTCTCCAACCTTTTTCCTCCCATAATATTGGGCTGGTGGAGATAGTTATTTGCTTGGCAATAGCTAAGAAGTGGTAACATACAGGGTTTTCCTCCTGATATGTTTCTAGATCTCCTGTAAACCTTTAATACCTAAAGCATTGCCTTTGGTTAGAAAACCTGCTTTCACAGAAATCTCAGTGGGTATTCCTGCTTGCATCCTGTGTCCTCACAAAACTTGGCACCTGTAGTCTCTTTGAGCCTTTTCCATTCTCCCAAAACCACAACAAAGCACCTGTCATTACTATTTCCTGTGACTGTCGGCCATGTTTTGAAGGGGGGAAATTATTTTCAGGTTAATTTTGATTTGAAAAATCAGTGATGTCCTCTAACAACTCTAACTCTTATTGTCTTGGCGTGGTGTCCATGCTTAGGCATTGACAAATGTGGTGACATGGCGTTTTCAAATCACACTTGGAAATTTGCTACACTTGCATTGCTTTCCACTAATCTTTGCCACAGCTCTATTGTCGGCCAGTCCAATAACTCAATCATCGTCTAAGTGAATGATTTTTAATTGTCCAGGCACAATGAAAGGACAGGCAACGAGCGGGGCGGTGGTCCTTGCAGATGACCTGAAGAACCCTGCCTTGGAGAAACTGGACATAGTGAGGAAGTGGAGCATCAACACGTACAAAGTAATCCCCTCTGTCCTTGATTCTTTCTCAGTTTCTCTAATACTCTTTTTGTTTGTCATGCACAAACATGCATATACACACTGGGGATGTGCATTTTTGGTCATGAGCCAAGTCATCCCACCTCCACCCTCTGGGATCAAGGAAAAACACGTCTTGAAAGCTGCTGCCTAAGCAAAATACAAACACTTGGTGTTTACTTCTCCAGTGCTGCTGTAGACTGAAAAAAGATCCCCTCAAGGAAAGGTGTTTCTTTTGGGATGCCTGCTTGTCATGCGCTCATCTCCACTGGTGTTTGGTTCACTTCCTATTAACACAGACTAGAACAACTAGAACAGCTAGAAGAACTGCTACAGAACATTTTCATTGTGTCCAAGCCTTTACTCTTGCAGCTGTTTTTATATCTCATTTTATTGCCAGACCTCTGCTGAGGGTTAAGGCCTAGAAACTGATATGTCACTCTCTGACGTACTGACTTTTTCCAGAAATTAGATAGCATAGCCTCCTAGTGCTTGCATCTAAACATTGCTAAGGACGGGGTCAGGCACAGGGTAGTTTTACAGCAAAACAATGCCATAAAAAGGTTCAGAATAAAATTGACTTGATCTCACCCATCAGTTAGTGGACTCAGAAAAAGATGCACATCCCTAATACACACACTTCATATTGGCTTTTCAGACAACCTCTCTGCTGCCTTTTCCCCTCTCTTTTGAATAGATGATACATGGATCATCTCTATTCTCTCTCCTCTTGCCCTTATTCCAATTTGTTATCTTTTCTCAATTGATTGGGTAGTAAATTGGCAGAGTAGTGAATTGTGCTATAGTCTGAGATACATGTATCACTCACTCTTAGTACAATTAAATGCACTTTGTCTTTTTTTTATTATTGTGTACTTGAATTTATATTCTAAGTTCCTAAACTAACCCTCCTCTGCAGTGCACCAGGCAGATCCTGTCAGAGAAGTTGGGGCGGGGCTCGAGGACTGTGGACCTAGAGCTGGAGGCTCAAATCGAAGTGCTTCGTGACAACAAGAGGAAGTACGAGCAGGTCATCAAGCTGGCCCAGACTCTGGCCAATCAGCTGTCCCAGATGATGCAGACACAGAGGCAACTGGGGGATGCCTTCGCCGACCTCAGCCTCAAGTCACCAGAACTCCACGTGAGTCAAATATGTTTAAATCAGTCAGATTAGGCAGATTATAGTCCTGTTATCATCCTTAGCTGATGTCCCAATAAGGAGTCATAAGAAAATAATGGAGCATTTGCACTGCTTTGTGTGCATCTACTGCAGACTTTACTTCAAACTTTATAGTGTATATCTTTTGAATATATGACACTCTTTATTACACCAAGATATAATTAATACATGAATAATGCTAATTATTGTAATTAGCATTATTAATAATATTTCTCCACACTTTCTCACTGGACAAAAACTGACTATCACTTCCTAATACAAATCCCAAACACAACTTAGACCCATTCATTTATTGTTAATTTTATTTTATTGATACATGTTTTGTTGAAGCATATAAAACAAAATCACATGACAGTGTCTATGTTGCACATTTATTCATTTATTTTTCAACATATTTTGGATTCAAGTATTACATTAAAACAACTTGGCTATGAGAATTCCTTAAATGTTTAAATATTGTACATCTCAACAGCAATAATGCACTTAAGCATTAAGAGCCTTCAAAACTGAAGATTGCTGTATGCACTCTTGCAAAATATGATACTGGTAGCTTCACTCACTCATAATTTAACTTGCTTTTAGGAGGAATTTGGTTACAATGCTGACACCCAAAAGCTTTTGTCCAAAAATGGAGAGACACTGCTGGGTGCCATCAACTTCTTCATCTCCAGTGTGAACACACTCGTGGACAAAACAATCGAAGACACCCTCTTAAACATCAAGCAGTATGAAATCGCCAGGTAATGCGCACCCATCACCGAGAAGCCTGACGCAACACTTCCATGTTAGTTCTTAAATGTGAATTCGTGTAATACACATTTCTGATGCTGTGTAATTAATAATGCGCCCCTAGGGTGGAGTATGATGCGTACCGTACAGACTTGGAGGAGCTGAATCTGGGGCCACGTGACGCCACTACCATGCCCAAGATCGAGCAGTCCCAGCAGCAGTTCCAGATCCATCGTGAGAAATACGAGAAGATGCGCAATGACGTCTCCATCAAGCTGAAGTTCCTTGAAGAGAACAAGGTTGGCCAGAATTTAGTTACGCTATGCGTGCCACGTCATCAACTAGGGCTAATGCATTGGCTTTCAGTGCAATTGTTTTTTTTGTTTTTTTCATGGCTTTTCTCTTCCCTGCTCCCTAACAGGTAAAGGTGTTGCACAACCAACTCATCCTGTTCCACAATGCCATAGCTGCATACTTCTCAGGAAACCAACAGCAGCTGGAACAGACACTCAAGCAGTTCCACATTAAGTTGAAAATGCCAGGTGGCGACACTCCGTCATGGCTGGAAGAGCACTAATCACTCCCATCGCAGCCCCAGTGGCTCAGTGAGGGATTTTGACAGGAAATGTAAAGCTCCAAACTTCCACGGAAACCACAGGAAACCCTCCCTCAACTCTACTGCCCTAGCCTTTCAAACTTCAAGGTTTGTAAACCTTTTAGGAAAACAAAAAAGACAAAAAAAAAATAATCAATCAATAGCTCCCACGTTCCTTTTTACTCTTCTTCTCCGCTTGAGATTGTCTTGACGTTTTACTTAATCATGAATCTCTTCCTCCACTCTTGTCATCGCTGCAGTTCTTTCAAATCATTGGAAATGCACTTTTGTACTGTTTGACAAATCTGTTGAGCAGGAGTTGCTGCGTACATTTGGAAACTGTAAATGGCCTTTTTTATTCCAGCATATGAATGTTGTATCCCAGCACAGTGGACTAGTTGGCTCTTAAAGAGCATCTAAGGGATAAAACAACTGCCATTTTTTGACATTATTTTCATTACTTTGATCAACTTTCTGAGGTGGGGGTGTACGCTTTATGAAAGTCTGGCCAACCAGCTTCAGAAAACTGCTCTTAGTATATAACCCCTCATATTCATGACTTGACCTGTCATGACAAACAGGGGAAAATGGCCTTGAAATTACTGCATCTTTAATATGCATTGTGCTGATTCAAATTGGTTCCATATATCAGCAATCTCTGTGATGACAGACATGCATTTACTAGTCATATTGGCGGTTATTCACAACAGATGTCAATTCCATATGTTATAATGTGATTCTGCTGAACTGATGCTTTTAATAGATACTACCTTGTGTCTTTTGACTATTTCTTTCTATGGTCTCTATCATTGGGTAAGACTGAATTCATGAAATTTTGAGACTTTGTAATTCCAGAGAAAATGAAGGACCAGCCTTATGTGACTTAATGTGCCTTGAATTCCTCATGTATACTGTACATCTCTTCACCTGCGTGCTATCTGGTGTTGTTTTCAAAAGCAGGCACTCTCACTACCAGTTTTCAGGATCTCTGTTGATGGGAGAGAACGGACCAAACACACAAAGAAGTACAGTTAAGAGCCTGTACACCATTCCACAATAAAACACTCCACACAGCACGAAATGATAGCTATAAACAACTCCAGTTAACTTCAGTAAGCTTAAATCTCTTTGAACATATTATGTACTCTTGTCAAAGATATTTATGCATATTGCACATGCACATTTAAGCATTTGAGACTTAATTGTAAAACTAAGAACTGTATGATATGAGGTAAACCAAAATGGGGTTGACTTGAGAAACTTGTTTTGTTTTGTTTTGTTTTTTGTCAATTTGAAAGACCAGCATCCTCTGCCTGAGCTGCTAACAGTTTCTCTCATTGGGCTAAATTGTATTTTTCAAAGGGAACATGCAGCGGTTTTGACAACCAGCTGACATGTCCTCAGTTTGTCTACTTGTACTTCTCTTATGGCTCACTATAGCAGTTTGAGAGTGTGTATGTTGTACATCAATCTGTTGTTCCCCTGAAATAATGCATAGATGAATATATATTTGTAATTTCCTCTATTTTACCTTGGGTATATATAGTCTATGACAAATGCTGCCATTTGGCTTTGTTTATCCTGAGGACCTTCTAGTTGATGGACTAGTACTAGTATGTACTAGTGGATCTATACCTTTGTAATAATGAAGCATTACAGATGTTGAGTTGAAAAGGTTCTGAAAGCTGTGTAACATCTTTGGGAAATAAAAAAGTTCTTTTCTTTAGAAAGTGTTTCCAGCGTTGTTGTTTTTTCATGGTTTGTGGCAGCAGTGTGTACAGCGGGAGCTGCTAAGTGCTGCTCTACAGGGTTAGTCTTGCTAATCTGTCCACATTTGATGTCACCACCAGGGGCGAACAGAGGAACTTGAAGCAAGGCCTGCACATGTGATTTGGCTTATTGCTGAGAGAGTGCTAAACGAAAATAAAATAAGTACAGTTTCCTCAAGGAGTAAGAAATAGAGTAGCCTGTGACATGTCCTCTTAAAGTTTGAAATGATATGGAAAATGTTTTTCATATGAAAAGATGACTGCACTATTTTTGTTTAATGTAATCTCCCCCCACCCCCTCTTAATTGTTTTAGCCTCTTGGGTGAATGTAGTGAATTCATCTCTAAAGGTTATTGATTGTGTTTGGATCCATGTCTGTGTGTATTGTTTGAGTTGACTCAAGTCCAGGTGCTGGCAGATTCTCTTTGGTTTTTCAAAATCATAAACCCACCACACCCAGTCCTACATTTGACAGGTTAATCCCCAGTAAAGCCTTGATAATGTATGGAGCGGATGTTAAAAGTTAAAAGTTTTATGTGTGGGTACACTTTCAATTAAATATGGCTCTATTGAACTTACAGTATTCATGGGCAAATGGTCTGAGAAACTAAGTTAACAAAGTACTATAGGTTCAACTTAAACTCTTTATTTTTCATTTGTTGAATGCTTTTCAAGAAGTAGAAATAGTGATACTGTTATACAGTGCCATCATACAGACTCAAAAATTGGAAACACTAGATTATGCTGCATTTCTTTCCTGAAGTGTGAGGACAAGTAATCAGCTGAAAGTTGTTAGATTATTGTTATGATTCTGTTCAAATTTTAGGGCTATTAGTCTATTACTATACTATTACTAACATTTTATGGTCTATATATTAAGTAATGTTTTTAGTCTGAAAACATAAAACATTCAACGAAAACACTGTGAACACAAGAAAGATGTGACAAGTGTGTTCTGTCATTATGGGAGGTAATGATCCGATCAAGGTGTAACAATAAAAGCTTGGATACATTCCAGCAATTTAGCTGGCCACTCAGTCTTGCCTTACAGAAAATAATGCACGCTTATTTGAGTGTGTTTACACTGATGAGTGATCCAGCATCCTGAGTGACAGCCAAGCAACACTGCATGTGTCCCAAGACCATTTACCAAAGTGCTCAGTGAGCAATTTTACAGCACACTCACAATTACTGACTCCCTCTGTGGCCCACAGAAAGGATCTGGGTTTGTATTAGTCATTAGGACCCACACACAACAAAATAATATAATCATAATAACAGAATATTTGTTTTCTTTATTGATCATCATAGAGGATAGTTTTGGATTAACACTGTAATCTTTAGTAGTCTTTCTGTAGTCAGTTTTTCTACTAAGTAGTTCAGGTCAACAGCCACACATCCTCCACTGTCCTGCTTTCAGTTCATCCTCCCAGTTTTTCAGAACTTCTGTGCCAGGCTTTCACTAATCGGATGGTATTAAATCTGAAAATTGGAATAAAAAAAAAAAAAAAAAGATATGCTTCTTGTTTTGATTGGGATTTGGACTGGGTAATCCAATCCTACCTCTAACTAAGTTTAAAAGCTGTTTCTCTGTTTCTACATAATGCCAGAAATTAGGATAATATAGATCCTACTTGAGTAGCGGATTCAGGATTGATGTGGAGACATGGAGGTATGTTTGTGCATAACTCAGAAATTGGGATATAATCTGACTGGAGAGGATGTGTGGAAAATAAATCCTTTGTATCTTGAATTTAGACACATTTTATTACATGGACAAAACCCTCACAGAAAAGTCTCTTGCCCACCAGCTGGAATGCCTATAACAGATGTTTTATGAATTTTATGATTTAAAAAGGTCCTTGAACTGATGAATGCAGTTCGCAGAGAATTGGGAGTTTTAATTTTGAAAGAATTTGACCATCAAATAACCAAAGTCTGCCTTTAATTCCTTTTACAGTTGTTCTTGTGCAGATAAATGAATGAAAGTAACACGCAAACTGTCTTCTATACTTTTTCATCTAGCTCAGTATTTTTAGCATTACTGGCACAGCAGATGGACAGACGGTTTATTCAAAGACTGAAAATCTGGGTTCTGTCATCTTGATCTTGTGTTATCTGGATTACATGGCCCTATCTGATGATTTTTTGTTGTTGTAAAAGTGACTCAAAATCAGCAAGATCAGTCTGATCCTTGATTGCCAAAAGGGGGATTAGAAAATCTGTAAAACTCTGATCCAGATTAAAAGTTTTGAAAAACTGGGCCATGCTCAGCCTCTCATTTCCAGTTCACCCAAGAGGATCTACTTTTTTTTTTTTTTTTTT
>OMLF01014006.1:0-12433 GCA_900302615.1 Holocentrus rufus | reverse complement strand
TGGAGGCACAATTTGAAAAATCACTGCAATTATTTATTATTTATTATTATTAGCATTATTATTATTATCATCATTAATCCAATTATTGCTATTATTATAGCAGTTGTTCTTTTTTGTGCTGCTAAGTTTTTATTACCTTTGTAAATTAGTTGAATTAGATGACACAGGAACATAGTTTAAAGTGCCACATGTCTTCGGTGTCCCATAGCTCAGTAATGTTTACATATCTCCTTTCCTCTGAAGCGCTTCCTCTGATGCCAACTCTTTTCAGCATCTGCAGCACCACCCCAAATTGATCAGAAAAATTATCCTGCCAAATCAATGGAGTCGCTCCTCTGATGCTTTTTGATGTGGCATCTCGGTAGTTTTAAGGTTTGCCAGTCACTGATGTGCTTCCAGTTGAAGGAGACAGATCGAGTTAATATCTGTCACGCTCAAAGGAACTCTTGTAATTGTTTTGTTTATGTGCCTTGGCAGAGGGATGTACCTCTTGTCAGAGTTTCCCTCCTCTTTCTCCAGTGTGTGTGTGCGTCGATGTGTTAATCATCACTGAACAACTGTGTGACCTGCTACATGGTACAAATGGGTCAAATCCAGGCCTAACAATGATTAACCCAGATCAGAACAGTTGCCCTTATTAAAGGTGATCACTCTGTTGAAAACAAAACATGGCCGCCGCACAGACCTTGTGTTGTTCGTTTTTTGGGGGCCTTTCTCTTTTACTATAATCCTCTCTCTCTTTTGGAATTTCATGAGGAAAGCCCTGAGAGCTTGATGAGTATGTTGATTTGCGGTCGGGCCGTAAAGGGGACATGTAGAACGGTATGTAGCGGTTGCAAAGTCCTCCATGCTGTTGCCTTAGCAGGTAAATTATTCATAGATACGTATTTTGTTTTATACAGCAGTGCAGACCTTGCTGTTTGAGTTAGGCTGCTCCTACTGGAAGTGTGCAGATATAGTGTTGACACAGACATCAAAGGAAAATCAAAGGTGTTTGTCATACTTTTCACTGCTTCATTTCCTTGTCCGCTGTGAGCCGAGGATATGTCAGCCTTGCTTCTCAAACATCCCTACATGTCGTGTAATATTTTTACTCAAGAAGTCTTTAGTGTCACCTCCTTTGTGTGCCTGTGAAAGAGAGGGACAGAAAGAGAATTTTTATTCCTCAAAACCAATTTGAACCTCTTGAATAAGAGATTAAAGTGTATGAATACAGTTTCCTCACAGAGGTTTCCTCAATTATTTTTACTGGTTTTGAAATATATGACTAGTCCAGTTGATTGGCTATAAAGGAGGTATTAATGCAATTCAACCTGGAGGGGGAGTCTACTTGGCAGCAGAGGTAATAGACCTCCTCCAGGATCTAGGCCTGCCACCACCACAGAGCAGGGAAAGATTAATTTTCCCCCTGCAAATGGAAAATAAACTGCCCTTTAAACATATGAAAAGAGGAGAAAATGACTGGGAGAGCAAGGGGAGGATAGCAGCGACCGGAGGAGAAGGGTAAGGTGGGGGTTAGCTCAGTATAGACATTGAAAAGCTGGGGTTGTCACACAGCAGAAAAAAAAACCCTCTTTGCTTATGATTGAACTTGCTTTTGTGTTGTAAGCCTGATCTGAGCTAGTGCCAGTCAATACCCCGAGGAAAGCTCCATTTATTTTCCTAACGGCAATCTCTCTACCCGCTCACTCCCACACTCTATCTCTGGAACATGGAGCATAACAATCTCTCAAGATTTTGTAGGTCTGGGAAACGGGAGAGATTTTCCCCCCGTATCTCTTGGCGCAGACATATATTTCTATAATTCCACTCGCATGCCAAGCCATCCAAGAAGAAGTGCCTTGCACAAATGCGGGTGTTCCTGCAACATGTCCTGCCTTGGGCCCAGACCAGACCGCTGTGCTGAGCCAGAGTGCAGACCATAAAGCCCTTGGGCTGATAGCCAGGGCTTCAGAGAGCCGGTACAGTGTTTCTGCCTCTCATGCTCCTCCTGCTAGCCTCTATTAGCTGGGCCGCTCCTGAAGCGCCAGCGCGGCTCAAACAGGCAGTGCCAAGGGTAAGCACCCAGCGCTGTGTAAACACACTAGGCCTGACTAGCGCTCAGGAATGCTTTATATAAAGTCACATAAAGGCCTTGAGGGGGAAGTGGGTGTGTCGTCTGACCGTCTGCAACTGGCTGTGCTGCCACCATTTCCTTCACTCCGGAGAGGACGTCATGGAACATGAGCTCGCTGCTCCCAGTGTTCAAACAGCTAAATATGCTGAAATGGCAGATCACAGATAACTCTCCGGCTGATATTTCCCCTGGAAGTGTTTTCATAAAAATGTGGTTTTAGGGGATATCAGTGGACTACCACTCCTCACTGCAGATTTGTATCAACTGTGGCTCTGTTTTGTATGCGGTGGAGAGAAATTGACAGTTGAAAATTTTATCAAATTACAACCATTACGTGGTGGTTTATTTTTATATGCAACTGTTAATTTAACATGAGTATTAGCTAGTCGCATCTTTATATACCTCCTCATATTTTAAAAAGTGCGCTTGCAATTTATGTTTAGCACAGATATTAAATCATCATGGGGAAAACATTATAACCACACCTGGAATTTTACCATGTTAGGGGCAAGGTTATTTTCAGTATTCCAAAGTTTGTGCAGAGGCCACTGAGTATTGTAAAATGTGTACCCATGAGTACATTACTGACTTTACTGCAGAGTTGATTCATGCCTGAACTTGTACCTCTCAATTGGCTAAAATATAATTAATGCAGCAGAGCTTATGTCTTTGTGTCCTGTGAGAGAAAACATAATGGTATGAAAACACAAGTAATTTATTTACTTTGTATTCACACATCAGAGTTAAGTATAAATGATAGAAGAAGCTATCACAAAATTAAATTTTCCATGTCAGGAAGTTATAGGAGAACACACAGAGCTCCTTGTCAAAATAGATTTAATTTAGCAGGCAATTCACAATAAAATAACCATAATCTTACAATCTCAATTCTCAGCAATTTATAAGCATAGAACAAATTCTTGGTGTGTGTTTTTATCAGTACTTCGTTTTCCCTTCAGACTCTTTATCTGTTCCTGCTGTTTTTTTTCCTCCCTTTAACCTTGTATGCCTTACTCTACTTTAAGTATTAACATATATTTATATATACAGATACAGTGTTGCTAATATCACAAACATCAATAATTAGCTATAGTTTAGTAATACTTTGTAAAGATTTCGGTGTATCTATATTTAAAAAAATCACAATAAAATAAATTCCTTTTTTAATCATGCATTACGCTGCTACTTGTGTTGCCAAACAAGCTACAAGACCTGTAACCTTCGCTAGGACAAACCTTTTGTGAAGGAGGGGGGGGCGGTACATTGAGCTGATTCATGCAGACATTTTATGCTGCTGCTGCTTCCTCCCTTGTTTTGGCATGGTTGTGGAAAAGGAAAAACCCTGTAGTGCCATTGTGTTTGCAAGCTAACAAGGGAGAAGCCACTTTATCTCGGTGGCTAATGTGAGTTACCTCGCCAGGAATAAAACAAGAGTCCTGCGATGGGGAATTTGCAAGATAGCGGCTGAATGTGACAGTTGGACATGCTAGCCACAAGCCTTTGAACCAGTGAATTTGCTTACTTACATGCATTGTAATTCTTGTGCCTTGCCTCAGCAGCACATAAACTACAACCTGATTTGTTTATACCTGAGTAGGGTCAGTTTGTTTCTGGCTGTAACCATTAGAAATACAAATGACAAATGGTGAGAGGCCACTATTGATTGGTGTTGAATGTTAACATTGTGATTGTAGCAAGTGACTGTGCACTGTAGGGCATGAAAAAAAAATGTGGCTTTAAGGCTTTACACTTTTCAGCACGCCTGGTCAGATATGGACTCACACCCCAGGTCACATGGTGATCTGGGTTGTGAAATCCCTTGCTTTGTTTATATTGAGATGCAGCTCAACCATGAGGCGATGCACCGCGCAGGTCTTGTTGCAGCATCCTTGCTCTATAGGAGAAGAGAAAGTGCGCAGCCCCCAGGCCCTGTCATTTACAGGACGGCCAACAGGAGAGCAGTGTTCTCAACACAACCTCACAGCAGATGTTTGCCCCGGTACAATCTGTACAAACGTCAAATTGAATTCATTGCCATGTCCTTAGCTCAGCAGCTAGAGCCTTGGGGATGAGTGTGATTATAA
Organism: Holocentrus rufus; assembly: GCA_900302615.1. Lineage (NCBI taxonomy): Eukaryota > Metazoa > Chordata > Actinopteri > Holocentriformes > Holocentridae > Holocentrus > Holocentrus rufus. Next base: position 8,233 of record OMLF01014006.1, on the reverse strand, counting down.
ATACTTTGGTTTAAGCACTAATTAAACCAGTTACAAACTAGGGGGCCTGGTCCAGTTGGCAACAGCTGTCAGGAGTGTGACAGAACAGCTTCTATGTTTTGGTAAATGATATAGCTTGTTTATGCAGCGGAAACTCAGTCGGCCGGCAGAAGCTCAACCGGTATGTATTGATGTTCTTTCAGCAGACCACAGGCAATTTAGCATGCCTGAGTGTAGGCAAAATCTTTTTCAGCCTAATAGATGGCGCACAGAGAGGGGGAGCTCCCTGTGTAATTGAGTTCTTTGGTAGGCTTCATGTTGTGGTTTTTGGGGACTAGCTTATCAGCAGAACACGCAGGATCGACCCTCCAGCAAAAAGGCACTGTTGCCGTCCAATCTGCTTTCATTGGCAAAAGCGCTTACAGCAGGAAAAACACGAGTGCTGATTCTTCAGCATGTGCATCCCTGACCTGTGAAAGCAGAGCTTATTCAGTCATTCTCCAGCAGAAAGGCTCTGCGCAGCAGGGAACGGCTGTCTATTTAACTGCCTTTCACATATACTCTGCTCCACCAGCCAAGGCCCTTTCACTGTTCATTCTCCCTCGTCTGTCCGTGGGCTCGGAGGCATCACAGGGCTGTGGGTCTATTTTTGAATCGACTACATGCGGCTGGTACTTAGAATTTTTGACCTTCCCTGAACTGTATTTCACCAGACATGCTCTGTGAATCTGTAGCAGCTTTGGGGGATATAAGATGAAATATAAGACTTGACTTGATACTTTCTTTGAAACTAATACGCTCAAATTTTGAAATTGCAGTGTCCTTCACCTTGAAAAAAAATAAAATATTTGATTCCATTCATCAGTTCTGCAGAACTAACACCATGACATTTTAAATTTTACACTGCAGTTTCATGTCACCTGGTATTTGTCACTTTTCGGGGAAAATGTTGCTATAGTCTTTTAAGGTATCTAAGTAAATAGTGTGCCTTTTTAGAAATTAATTTGTAAAGTACTTGACAAACAGAAGTAATAGAGCAAAAAATACGATGTTACCTTTTCCCCTAAAGCCTATATCTAGATAACTTCTATTATGAGGTAAATAAAAACATTTGCTCATCTAATCAGCTGTTAATTGGCTCTGTAGACAATGGAGTTATGTTTCTAAAATGCCTGGCCATATACATTTACAAACCTCTACAGTCAGCATAAGGATGATACAAAATGGTGCAAAATTACCCACTCACTGAAAGCATATACTATACAACCTGTCATGCTTAGTGAGAAATAAAAAGTATAGGGGTAGAGCAGACGCATCATTGAACCGTGGATTGATTTCACTAAAAGAAATAAACAAATAAGTATGTTCCCCTCCATCTTACTAAAATGAGTCAGGCAGCACTCCTCCGTCCTAAGGATGCAGATTGAGGAGGAAGCAGGAGGAGCACAGGCTGGCTGCACTAATGGATGTTTACACAACTCAGTATCAGCCACCAGAACCCAGAAATCACATGCTCCTCTGCTCTCTGCCCTCCTGGTCCCGGCTAAACCGTCGACAATTTTCAGGAGAGATTTTTAGTTGCTGAGAGATTTTTAGGACGGTTGTGGGTAGATTCAAGGTTGATTGTCCATTGTTATCCTCCGTTGGCTCTTTATTCCTCCCTCTCGGCTCTCCTCCACACTTGGCCCTCCCCCTTCTCAACTCTCCCCTGTTCTCTCCTCCTTCCCCTGCTCTTGCCAGTAACGGCCTTAACCGTTTGGCTTCATGTCAAAGCAGGGGCCTTTTGTGGCTCTGTCACAAATCTGCCAGGAAAAACAGAAACCATCTGTTCAGGCCTGAGCCTGAGAGGGGATGAGTGTGTAAATACATGAGTTTAGCCCTCGCCCTCAGCCCTGCCCGCGCACACAGGACCACCGAGCCCAGCACAGGATCCTGCACTCCCACTCGGTCTCAGCCTGCACTCCCACCCAGCCATTACAGCATAATGGTTTCAGAACAAATCCTGTCAAGTCTAAATTTTACAGGCCGGAATATAACATGACATAAGACAATTTAACAAAGCGACAGAGTAAACAAACAGAGCATCACCTAGCCAGTATTCATATTTATGAATTACAACATTGATAACATAAAATTGCTAGTTTTCAGAGCCTGAAAATACATTTCCCCCATCAGTTGTCTTCTATCAAAATGTCAGTGAATAATACGTATGCTTGGGGTGCACAACTCCCACAAAAACTATTACTGGTTGAAGTCAAGGCCATAAATTACAATGTTTTTAGAAAAAGTTTAGCATACTGTTTTCAATAATGTGGCTTTAATTCTGCTAAAATATATTGCGACAGTTATTTGTTGTCACATCTAAACAAGTCCAACTGATATCTTACATGGTGATTACAATTTAGTGATTTTCACAAATGCATCATAGCAGAAGTATAATTTAAAAGAAGGAAAAAAATCTGTTTTCAGTGATGTCGCCATGTTTCTCGGCCATGGTTGAGCACATTTAACGGGGGAAACCGCTGCACGCAGTCGTGAACACACACACTGTCAATTTCACACATGCATACTTGTATGTAGACTACCATTTTAAGTGGCAATAACTGGAATGGAAGCCCTGAGTGTCGTGATATGAGGTAAGCCCTTTCCTTGTCGGATAATCCACCGGCCAGAAAGCTCCTGCAGATGGAAGCATTCTAAAAGGCCTTATAATACCAAGCTTATGTTGTCACTATCTCATGTTCTAGGGAGCAGCAGCACACTCTGTACTGCTCTGCAATGATTTAGTGGGTTAGGGAAAATTATGGTGCCGAGGCCAGGGCCATTCTTGATTTCTGTTTCAACTGTTTCCATTAAGTTTTTTTTTTTTACCACATGCCAGCGAATTGTTTTTGATACGAGCTTATGAAATTGTTTCTGTTATGTCGTAGTCTTTGTTTTATGGAGAAGAAGCAGCCTCAGTTTTGAAGTTTCAGTAGATATACATGGATTCATCGGGTAAACACCCAGTGATGGAAAAGAAACAGAAGGTAATGAAAGTTAGTGTTGCCTTGGGCATATGCCAGCATGACAGCAAGACTTAATGGCATTTATGATGGGAAAAAGCACACAGTCAGTCTTAGAGATTAGACTTCTGTGGCTTCAGAGAAACCAAAGTTGACATACAGGCAGGTTGGAAGAGGTAATCTGTCAATCTCTCTTTGACACTAATTTACAGCACGAGGCCTCTCCCAGCCACAGGAATGCCATGTTCATCTTCAGCAGCAGTCCTCTCATCCAGGCATCTCACATTATTCCACTCCACATAGCAATTTTAGCCTCTGAAACGATAAATCCCTCCATTGTATGTGCGGCTATAAATCAGAATTGGTATTTCTCCGCTCTTAAGAGAAGTACACAAGTAAATAAACATTATGAATAAGCCTCATTTTTTTCATACTAGCATTTAGTGAGTGGCCAAGAGTTTATTTTGTCTTGGTCATGTAAGCATGATCTCTTGACCAGAAGTAACTTATCAACCCAGCAGATTGACTTCAAGAAGTTGTTTAGCTGCTTCTTACGTACCAGTTACATGCAGCTTTACAAGTGCACCTGTTAGTTCCCATTCAAAAGCTCAAATTAATGTTTTCATTAGCCCCTGCCTAATGTAATGGTACTTGACACAGTGTAAGTGATGGAGGGGCAGGGTGACCTTTCCCTGTGTCTGCCAAGCTGTTGTTGAGGCCGTGTGGTTGTCAGCCTGCAGCGAGGAGGCAGAGAGGCACTGCTGAGAACAGTCATTAAGCACAGAGCAAAGCCAGCGCTCAGCACCACTCGACACTTTTGATCTGCACATTTCAATTAGATTTCGCATCAGGATGCCTGCCTTCCCTCAGTTTGCACCTGCGTCCTGCTTTCCCAACTGGCCGGCCGGGCTAAAGAGGGAGGCAGACACGGAAAACAGCTAGAAGGTTTTCTACCAGCTGAAATAGATGCACAAACACATGGCGGCATAATCGAGCATAAGTAGCTTTTAAGTGATGTGATTGGCGGTGGCTGCTTCATTCTCTGAAGTGGAGCTTGCAAAAAAAATTGTTTTTAAAGGTTATCCTACGTGCGGTAAATGTTGTCCCACAAGTAGAAGGTGCATCATTCCCTTTTCATCTAACTGCCCCGTGTGTGTGTACGAGTCCTCGTGTTGATTTCTCTCCGCTGAGCTCCTACTCAGCAAGGCATGTGGAATCTATCCCACTAATCCAGATGTGCTCAACTGCACAAGTCTTGTGTGTGAGAACTTAGCACAATCAGAGGGGTTTGAGACAGTTTTATACTGGAGCAAAGGCTTTGCCACAGCACAGCGCCTTTATTTACCCTGCAATGTGAGAAGGTTTCACCCTTAGTAAATGTGCCCAGCGCTGCTTTGCCTGATAAGATGGACTCCTACAGGCACTGCTAGATATGAATTTCTCCTAAGAGTTACATAAAGGGAGATCTTATTAAACTGGCCTAAGCCCACTTCGTTGAGCTCTTTCTGCCAATCAAAGCGCTCATTGAGAACGACTTATCTTGTACCTTAATGTGAGATACAAAGCTCGCTGAAGTGATAAAGAAACAGCCACATGATCCCCGGCCAATGTTTTCTTACAGTAAATGTTAGAACCAACTAGCCTGAGATAGTCTTGGAACTGCCCAGATAAGAATTAAGAAGTTAAAGTTCCAGTATTAATTCTTTAATACAAATGATACCTTGTAATTTATCCATTAGATGCTTTATTTTTTCTGTTAATGAGCAAGTTTATTTGTATAAATATTTAGTAAGAAGACAAATTTTGTATTCAAGGTGAGAAGTATCTTACAGCCATTTTAAGACGTCCACCATTTCATCAAAGCTTTTCCTGCCGTTGCAATTTTTGTGGAATTTTTGACAGAAGACGTTAAGCTGTTTGTTGCAAGGCTGTTAACGCATTTTAGAGAGCAGCGCGCTGACTAATTTATGTCAAGTTTCTCAGCTGAAGCGGGCAAGGAAAACAATCAATAGCTATTAAAGTCTGGGAATTTTGTTGAACAGCAGCTTAACAGACCTTAGATAGTAGATGAGCGTCCTCTGGGCTTTAAAGATTACAGGTGACTTACAGCTCGCCTAACAATTGCAGAATCCCTTCATGAATTTGTTATAGAGCCGGTGGAAGACCACTAACAAGTGAGAGTTCATGGTGAGCGAGAAAGGCAAAGCCCCACAGGAAACTACATAATTGTCCCTGACTCCTGTCGCCAATTTTCAAGGCTTGTGTATTATTTTGAGTGTGGCCGGAAAGCGGCAGTTAATTTGCACAGGCTGCCTCAGCAAAGTGCTTTCTGATCCATGATTGCATGTGTTAATGTTTCAGTTGGGTATTGATTTCCTGGCGGCCTTTTGTGCACTGGATTTATCCGCCTCGCTCGCTGGCAAGCGCGCCCCTCCGAATGTTTGATTAAAGTTCAATTGACTCTTCCAGTGAAGGGGCGAGGAGCCATTTCACTCCCTATTTGTAGCGCCAAAGCTCTCCCCGACATGTTCTTTTGTTCCCATTCAAGCGCCTGCCACCCAGGCAGCCACCAATGCACTGATCCTAATACCCCTGCATTCAGTGAGCCTCCTCGCCTAATCCTGGGACAGACACGGCCGCAGCACAAACACGCCTGGCCAGCTACAAAACCTGGCATGGAGTGACCCACTCCATGGCCTTTCTTTGTGACTTTCTTTCTGTGGTGACTGCTAATGAGTGTTTTGCACATATTTTGTTCAGCGTAACTTAACAGCTATTTCACACTGACAATTTTACAGATTTTCAATATCTTTGGCTACACTGACCTTATGTTAATGTTAATTGCTTTGCCTGTTTATAATTTTTATGATCTTTCCTTGCACTCAGAATTGATTTTTCCTCCTCATTACAAATACATGTGCAGCCCGTCTGTCGTCCCGTGTTATTTTGCCTGTTCAACACCATCCGATCGCTGTTTCATTGCAGGGGGAGTTAATTACCTTCTACTACTATTGGAAGAAGACCCCCGAGGCCGCCAGCTCTCGAGCCCACCGCCGACACCGCCGCCAGCCCGTCTTCCGCCGCATCAAAACACGGACCGCCTCGACTCCTGTCAACACTCCCTCACGCCCCCCTTCCAGCGAGTTCTGTAAGCGCGCTCGACCCGCGTCGTGAATGACACGACTCGGAATATTTTCGGTGACACTTCCTATTGTCGGCGGCAGAGTAATTATGCATTAAGTTTGTTTTCTTTTCTTGCGCTCTTCCAGTGGACCTCAGCTCAGCCAGTGAAGATGACTTTGACAGTGAAGACAGCGAACAAGAGTTGAAGGGCTACGCCTGCCGCCACTGTTTTACCACCAGTAAGCCCTCGATCCACGCACACACACACACACACACACACACACACACACACACAGGCGATTAGATGTCATATGGACTTGCATGACTATTCCTATTCTGATTGCTATCAGTACGAGCCCGCACCACACAGCGCTGTGTGACAGATGGGCATCAGCGGATGTCAGGACTAATTTGATCAAATCAGACATGAGCCCACAGCTCGTTCACTCTCTCCACCTCATTATCCTTCCCCTCTTTCCACGCAGCTGGCTCCCAGTGCCAGCCTCCCATCTGACGACACTTAACATGACTGCCACCACAACAAGGGTGGCTAATAACTTTGGCTTTATAGTGTTAGCCTGTATAGACCTCACTGGTATTTATACGAGGGAACTTGAATGAACCCAGATTGAAGGAGGAGAACAGGGTTACTAAGTAGATCAGATCACACTGCTGTTTTTCTTTGATTCAGAGAATACATAAATCTATTAGATGTCGATTTACAACCTTAGTTAAGGGCATTCTCTATAGCTGCAATATTTCTGCAGTCGTGAAATCATTTCTATGTATTGTTTGTGTTTCTCATCGCCTGTGTGAGTGTGTTATTTCACAACTGTAAATGGCTTTCCTCAGCCTCCAAGGACTGGCACCACGGGGGCCGGGAGAACATCTTGCTGTGCACAGACTGCCGCATTCACTTCAAGAAGTACGGTGAGCTGCCCCCCATCGAGAAGCCTGTGGACCCGCCGCCATTTATGTTCAAACCTGTCAAAGAGGAAGAGGATGGACTCAGCGGGAAGCATAGCATGAGGACCCGACGGAACCGAGGCTCGGTGCGCACACACTCCTGCTCCTCATCTATCCCTCTATTTACACCTTCGCCATCCATACTCCTCGGAGTTCTCCCCAGAGCCATGTAGAGCCAGGCTGCAAAAGCAAACATCCATCAAGCAATGAGCTCACCTTCTCTAGACAGCACAGAGAAAACTCAAGCTTGCATTGGTTCATATATTTGGTTCTGCAGAAAGCATCAAGTTTAAAAAAATTACTGCTCTGGAACTGAACATATGTCCGACATAGTTTCTTACAATTTATACCACACTGTGTGGAGGCTTATGTTGGTAGTCACTCATGTCGGTTCTATTTGTCGTTCACAGATGTCGACGCTACGTAGTGGTCGTAAGAAGCAGACAGCCAGTCCTGATGGCCGAGCCTCGCCCACCAACGAGGACTTGCGTTCCAGTGGACGCACCTCACCCAGCGCAGCAAGCACTGACAGCACTGACAGCAAGACAGACTCCATGAAGAAGCCTAGCAAGGTACGCACAAGCACAGGCCTCTTGAAACCGCTCGTAACATCTGTTTCAACTCAGTGAAATATAAGCTAATATCTCTTCTCCCTTGTTCACACAGAAGATTAAGGAGGAGGTTCCCTCGCCTATGAAGAGTGCCAAACGGCAGCGAGAGAAGGGGGCGTCAGACACAGAGGAGCCCGAGAGGGCTAGCGCCAAAAAGTCCAAGACACAAGTAAGCCTGTGGTTCCTTGTTTTGCTTATCCATATATGTTTTAAGAGACTGCAGCAGTGCCGAGAGTTGATAATGCTCATATTTCTTTCTCCTCGGTCCCTCAGGAGCTGAGTCGGCCAGACTCGCCCTCAGAATGCGAGGGGGAAGGCGAGGGAGAGGGCGAGAGCTCTGACGGACGCAGCATCAACGAGGAGCTCAGCAGTGATCCTAAGGACATTGACCAGGACAACCGGAGCTCCTCCCCCAGCATCCCTAGCCCCCGCGACAACGAGAGCGACTCAGACTCCTCCGCCCAGCAGCAGCAGCTCCTGCAGGGCCAGCACCCTCCGGTCATCCAGTGTCAGCCGGGCACCTCCGCCACCTCCACGGCCCCCACTCCA
>OMLF01014005.1:0-10377 GCA_900302615.1 Holocentrus rufus | reverse complement strand
GGGGGGAAACGGCAGCCGGCGCTTGGCTTCATGCCTCCAAGCCCACCAGAGGAATATAAAGTGTCTGTGGCTGATCTCCTCTGGGCTCTGCTCATCAATCATCCCATCAGAGCCCATTAGGGTGGCAGCCTCCTAAAATACACAGCAGCATACGGAGCTGAGGCAGCACCTGTGTCGAGAGCACGTGGATGCCTGCTGCCGGCACACCATACACCACTGTGCCGGCCGACTCAAACTCCAGCGTCACTCCACTGCAGCACCACTTGTAATCAGACCCACCTTCGACGACGCCAGAACCCTGGAACTGTCGTAACCAGACCCGGATCACTCAGTGTCAGCACCATTTTATCACTGTTAATTCAACTTAACGAAATGGATACATAGTCACATTGCCAGTGCATGTAGTCCAGCTGAGGTCCTTCTACCAGATGCACAAAGCTAATCCCTCAGCCACAGACAAAACTGCCACCACAACAAGACCCTGCCCCCCAAAAAGCTGACTGGATCTTACATTGAGAAGCTGCTCAAAGGCAAACGTGAAGCCAGACTTGTAATCTGTGGTTCCTTTGGCTTGCATATGCTGGACGGCCTCCTTGAAGATCTTCTTGTTGCGAACGTTGGCTTGGACTAAGGTCTTGAAGCAGGGAACCACAGCATCTGCCTTTTCATTGAACTAGACAGAGGGGAAAAAAAAACAACAAATGAAGACATGGGACAAATATAGATGTTTTTCAGACAAATTTTATAAGGTTAACTGCTTGCTTGAAATGGTTTCTGTCTCTGTGTGTATGCGCTTTTCTCTGTGTTTCTGTCTTTGTCTCTGTGGTAGTGCATTGCGGCGGGATGTGTGCAGATGCAGGCTGCCCTGCGCCTCTCCGGCTGGCAGTAAACACTGGTAATTACAACATTCCACACAAAGAACAGGTGCACCTGAAATGCCAATGCAAACCACTGAACAGAAACCCAGCCAAGGTAATATCATCTGTCTCATCTCATCCACCAAATTAGCCTAAAATTGTGTGTGCGTGTGAGTGTGTGCGTGTGTGGCGCGTGGATGTGCATGCTGTGTGCGGTTTGTGGCGTATATATTTGTGCTTGCATGCGGTGTCTATGCATGAATGGATTATTAGCAGCAATGTCTGTAACAGCAGGTTTCAAATGCTGTTCCTTCTTGAAGGTCAACTTCAAAATCAGTTGACATTTTCAGGGCAGAATGATGTAAAACATTATGTGCGTGAAAAGTTGACATTTCTCATGGGGCTGTGTAGTTTCATATTCAAATTGGCAGACAGAGAAGGCAAATGAACAAAACTATTCAGATTCATTTTCATATTCAATGCACGTCACACAATTACTTGTTAATATCACATTAATGTGTTTTTAAGTTGGGTGATAAGGTTATGAAACAAGATAAAAACACAAAATAAAAAGCCTGAGCTGCATCCACCATCCCTATAATGAAATGCATGTTCCAACACATCGGCAAGTTCTATATTATAACATCTGCACTATTATATTTGCATGTATAACACAATAATGTGTTGATATATCATAATATTAGTGTTGACTGATACCAATTTTAAGAAGGAATCGTGATTTTTAAAGCTGCTATTTGACTGAATGTGAAATTGGCAGTTTTGTGACCTTTTTTGTCGGAATGCATCACTTTATACGACTGTGAAATTAGCAAGACAATCAAACAAACATGGTAGTTTGTTTAAAAAGCATTTAATTATCTTAAGACAGGTGAGTCTGGAAAGCTCGACTTGTTTTGGAAAGAGATTGTCACAAAAACGTAAATCATTATCTTTATCAGTATTGTTATGGTTGGGATAAAAACTGTTATCAGTGCATCCCTGATTCAATTTATTGTATTGCCATTATCAGCGAGACCACAGTTGGTCACTGAAGAGGTACTGCAGGTCACAGACATCACAGACGGTATCTGTTGATTAATTTTCCATTAAATTTTAGCTATTAATTTCTTTTTTTGTTTGCAAATAATTCACAGCGAGCCTCTGTAAGCCCTCACTTTCTTTACAGGGTTGAAAATCAGATGCGTCCCCACCCAGATTACCATGCTCATTTCTTGCTCTTAGAGTTGGGATTTAGAGGCATACAGTGACTTAGAGCAATGGATTATGAAGGATTACTGTAGGAAGTCTCCAAACAGGACTACCATGCCACTCTGTGTGTGTCCATGTGTGTGTGTGTGCGTGTGTGTGTGTGTTATCGGTCCTATACTACTAAATAATGCAACATTTCTCCAAACATTAGTCCTAATAGAAAGCATGGTAATCAACAAAAAGCAGACACAATCCGACATGAGCAATGGAGGTGTATGAGAAAGCGCAGTAATTTCGCTGTAAGCAACTAGCAGCAATATGGAACCCATTCTGTGGTTATATTGATTTCCTGTTTTGATTACCACCTCCATCTTCAATAAAATGATTTTCATTGTGGCTGCTGTGAGGAGTGATTCACAAAAGTTGATTGCTATGCATCATCTGCAACGTCCTACTCACCCTGGCCACATTCACATAGTCGTCATCTGACAGCGTGTCCAGCATCTCAACCACTGAGGTTTTCATCAGCTTCAGGGTGAGTCCACTAACACTTCCACTCCTGAAGAAAGGAGCAAATATGCAGCAAATATATTCAACAAGTCACTGAGATCACTGACAAATCACAGAGAAACGCGGTTAGAAGAAGATAGTTCCTAATCCAGGTAGCTTCAAATGTGTGACCATGTTCTCCAGCTCCGGTCCACTTGCAAATTATGACGCATCAGTTAACAAATGAAGAGCTGTAGAGAAATTAGAACTGTTTGGTCCTATAACCCAGTCAGATTATGGCATGCATGCATCAGATCTGCATGTGGAGTCCGATGATACAATAGCAAGAGGACTGTGAAGATGAAGACGACGGATGTTGGGTAAAGATAGTCTTCTTCTGTCTTCAGATTTTCCTCAGACCAACAGGTGGCACTAGTGCCCTTTGAAGGAAAGGGATATTCTACCCAAAAGGGAAAGGATGAGAGGAGACCGGAGTGACAGGGCTGACTGAAGAACGAGATACTCACACATCCACAATGATGACCATGTCCTTTGGAGACGACGCTCCTTGGATGTACCTGCACCAAACGACAAAAAATAACAGGCTTTAATTTGTCCCCGTAATCTTTGTTGAGGAGAACTGCTGGAAAAAGGGAGCCAAAGTTACAATAAGCTGAGACATGATAATATGGAGCTACCATGGCTGAGCCCACTTAAGCTACAGAATACTGAAATGGCTTATGTGCTTAGAAGAGTTAATAAGTTGTGTTATATACTCCAGACTGGCTATAGCACGGCTGAGACATACTTCAGTAGTCTCCTCTCTGTTGAATAACAATGCTTACTCTACATAATTATAAGCCAAACTAATTACTAGTTTATAGTCTAAGTAAATAATAACAGATTCTTTACAATGGGCCTGTATTGAGTTGTATAATCGTCTAACCACATGAGTCATCACTGCAAAAACAGCCATCTTTACAAGTGGTTTAATCTAGTTCGGAGTCTTAAACATGAAATAAGCAAAATTCTGACTTCCCAAATAGCACGCCATAATATATCTGACAATAACATATCAGTTTGACGGGACTGTTGGGTCAAAAATGGCAGACGATTACAGATACTGAGATTTTTGTCCTTCAAACTTGCCTTCCAACCTTTAGTCTGTTTCTACAGTATTTTACATTCTGATGAATGATCTCTTCTGGAGAAATTTCTGATGGGTTTCTGCTTTCATACGAGCTAATTCATCTCTATTTTTTTATTTCTGTGATTTTATTATTTGTGTCAGTTACAGGCCACCATAAGCTGTGCTGGAGATCTGTAGATGTTGCAATTCCTTCCTTAGAGGTCAATAAAAGTCATTAGACTGCTCAGTGCCTCTTTAAAATATTGTTTTTTCTTTATAAATCACTTTTTTTTTACTGTTTTCAATACAAATCATCTTGTTTAAACAGTTTTTTGAATCAGGTGTCATTTTGTTGATACTAGTGGAGGGGCTTGCCTTACTCTGCCTTGACAGATGTTGGTTAGGGTATTGATAGCCGTTTTCAGAAAATTCATGGGAAAAAAAAGTAATTGCATTGGAAGCGTTTTGGGAGTGAAAGGAGCCCACTGACAGTATTTTTCATTTGTATCAAGAAAAAAAATGGGATTTCAGCTTTGCAAAAGAGACTAAATGTCTTGCTAACATGAGCATTTTTGCAGTTACGATGTGGTGACTCAGACGGTCTAATCTGTTGTATCTTCAGATGCTTGTGCTATATGTAAACATGTCAGCGAGCAGCCTGAGTGGGGCTGACCAGTGCTGTGGAGAGCCTGAGCCGAACTAAGTGCTGTCAGTAAAATAAGATAGCTGATGTTCCATTCCTTTGATGACTCATCATTTGGGCGTCAAACACATTATTTACTCTGGCGGTCCCTTTGTCAGGGGGAGGCACAAGCTGCTTAAGACCATTATACTACCGCTGAACAGCTACTCCTAAAATAGGACTGTTCTGGGAGTGTGTCAGCCGTGGTGCAGTGTGGGCCCACGAGGCAGAGATGGCACTGAACTAAGGAGGCTAGACGACTTGTGTCCTGGAAGAGGCACAAACATAAAGTCTGTCCATGGTTGATAGAGGATGACGTATAGAGGGAAATCAAAAGTGCTCCCATTCTGTTCCAGCAGCAATTAAATTCACATTTACCCCTGATACAAAGAGAGCCGAGATTGATGGACATTATAGGCCTTTCTGTGGTACATCAGGAAGGGGAGGCTCAAATGTGAGTGCTAGTTTGACATTCTAAGGAGTGAGCAGGCAGTTAGCAGGCGTCTTAGGCAGAGGCAGAGTAATCATCAGGGGTCTCTTTCTGCTGATTATCAACCATGCCGCTGAGTGTGGAGAGAAGCCAGCTGCCCGTGGGCCAAAGAGCCTCTTTTTTTATGCTCGGCCAAGCCGATATGGAGGTGGAGGAACTGAGCCCCGATAGGCTCCGCCACTCTACTCCCACAAGTCTTAGTGCTTCCACTCATTGGCAGGCGCCACTCCAACCTGCAGGATGACCCCTGACCCGTGTTGAAGTAATGTCCCACAACACTCTGCCTTGGCAGCTCAAATCCGTGTTTCAGACACAACCTGGGCCCCGTGCTTCTCAAAGCCGCCTGAACCCCCCCAGATGGAACAGGGACTTGCCACCAGTGCTGCATCGCAAGAGGTCGATTAACTGAGCATGCCCAGACTGAGCACGGGCAAAATGTATGTGTGAGGGAGAGGGGGAGGGAGAATCCAATTATTTTCAATAATAAAGAATGCCACATCAAAGGTAGAACTTCCACAGCTCTCCACAACTGTGTGGCATACGAAATCAGGTCTGGAACCATGAGGCATATTGGCATGACTTTTATCAATTTAATTACTGAAATCTTAATTTAAGGGAGCGAGAGGGAGAGGGGGGAGAGAGTTGAGACTCCACACAGTGATGGCTTCATTCTTTTGAGTCGATTGGGTTTGTGAAAGCGATCATCGATGCAGGACACAAACTCGGTCAGAATGTGGCCCACGTCTCCGGTCCCTCGGGCCCACAAACGGAAAGACCCTGTCTGGAGATTGAAGGAGGGTCATTTGGCGAAGGCTGATGCCTGCAGACCAACTGTAGGATTTCATTAACTTCTCTGGTCAGTCTATTTCTCATAGCGGAGAATAGTGCTTTAATAGGACTCCAAGTTATTTTGAAGGGAGTAAGTGTTAATTATATGGCAATGTGGACTTCTATTACTGAGTCATTATGGGTCATCTTCATCTGCCCCATTGTTGGATCGCACAATGGAAAGCTATGCTAGCCTTAGCCCTTTAAATATCTACTGAGAAAATATCACTTTCAGTCAGATAATTTCTCTCTAACTGCAAAAGAGGCAGCATTGATCAACAGTAATGGGGTTTAGGAGGAATGTGTGAGGAGTGATGGAGTACGGAAGAGTAACGCATGAGCCGGGATAGCTTCACTCAACACTATAAAGCTTTAGTGCTGCCATGGCTGATCTTCCCTCAGATTGTCTTCGTGTATCAGCACCAGTCTCTCTCTCTTTTTCTTTCCCCTTGCTAAAAGTAGAATTGGATTTCTCCCTGCCTCTGAGCGGAGAACATCAGGATCAGAGTGTGGGATGGAGTCAAGGATTTTTAGTCTCAGGGCTGATATACAGTTCTGCGGCTCTGACAGATAAAAATCATGAATTGAAGCTGATATCAGCGTATAATTCTCAGCATTTTGACTCATGGATCCAGATGTGTTGTTTCTGCATGGATTCCAGTCAGTAATTACCTCTCAGCTTCTGCCCACTGATGCCATTCTTTCCCTGTCATTACCCAGTCTCCTGCGTGCCAAGGCCAGGTGACAAGCAGATGGGCCTGGCTGGTGCTGAACTGAGCCCAGTCGGCCATTCCTTCCCACCCTGACACGACCATCAGCCTTCAGCCAGCAGCCTGAACACATGAGCCCACAGCCTCTCTGTCCGATCCATGAAAGCCATGGTATCTAATGGTATCTAACCATTTGGAGCCGGATCACCGTATCTGGTATTTTATTCTAACTACATAGAGTTTACATAGAGAGAGAGGAAGATCATTCACTAGCAGGGATACAAATCTTCCCTTCTGAGGCCAATTTGATATGAATGTCGAAATGTAGTTAGTGATTCAATTCAGGAAACATATTTGAGCAGGTCAGAGATTAGATATGATTGCATTCATTTTTTTGATCTGATACGATCTGACAAGATTTGATACAATCAATTTGATTCAGTGCAGAAGAGACCAGCGCAGTATTTTTTGACTTGTAATCGTCAACAGTAAAAAATGTGGTGCTCAACATTATATAGCTGATTCAATGTTATCCAAATATCTGAAATTTTACAGGTGCACACATTTGAATGCAATGCATGATGCTATTTGATATTTCTTTGGAGCTTAATAACATCAATTGTGTTTTCAGTGTCCTCTTCATTTTACATTATTCAGGCATCAGAAAAAAATCACCCATTGCTGGAAATAGGAAATCTTTGCGAAAAACGAAGTGAAACAAAACTAAAGCTGGGCTAGTAAATAAACAGATTGTGGCAGACAGCAATGAGAAAATAAAATGTAAACGTAGGACACACCTATTTTTGTAGCTGCAATATTTGTTTTACTGTAAAATAAAAGCTCAAACTCAAATGTGTCAATCACAAAGTTGTGAGTGAAAGAGAATAATTACCAAGAGCAACTGATGTTTACAGGAAATTTCCATCCTGACATTTGACTACAGCTCAAGTGAGAATTTATAAACACTTCCAAGTTGCTTCTTCAAGCGAATATTCCCACATCACATGAGCGCAGCCACATTCACAGGGGGTCGGAGCATAATGTGACATGGAGGGGAATGAGGGGAAAAGATGTAAAAGAAAATAATGCAAAAGGATGGAAAAGGAGGAAAATGTTTTCATTTTCACTATTCCGATCAAGTTCCTTCGGTCAAAAGACGGCCAGTACGATTTGTTAGCAGTCCCCACCCAGCTCCCCTATGTTTCAACTGGTTTCTCTACATCTTCCACTGCTGGCCAGGTCTTCCACTTTGAATATGTACATTGGTTATTGTTGATTTTCAAGTAGTGACTATTAATTTAAGTATCAGTGGCCAGTGCTTTTTTCATTTTGGAATGCATTTCTAATTGAATAAATCAAAAAGGGTGCTGGGCTCAATATCACGTCGCTCTAACAACCACAGTGGAGAATATTATGCCCAGAAGGGACAGCATACATGTACAGAACATGTATACATGATATATTAAACTCATTCAAACCATCGGCAATATGTAGCCATGTGCTGTCATGATAAAGATTGATTTGTGTTTGCAGTAGGCATGTGTTCTTTACATTGAGGCGGACGTAAGCATTATTCCAAATGAGCACAGATTAAAGCAGCAACATTCACATGCACCCCACCCTGCCACCCACTGCCACCCACTGCCACCCCCCCATAATTCTAAGAGAAATGCATTATACTAGCAATGAACACAATGACATATTCTGCGTTGTGGTGATTGTATTTCTGTCCTTTTGCAGCAGTCTGGTAAAGGAGTCTCATTGGAATTCATGAAATAGTTTTATCATGGCGCGGCGCTGTAAAATCAATACATTAACTGTGCCGGGGGGCCAACTCTCTCAGGAGATTGTGTTTATGCACCCTGACCCATTCCACAGAGTGTTGTGCATTACATTTAAATTGGAGGAATTATCTACTACATACATTTCAGATATACCCAATAGATAACCAAGTACATGGGGGGGCTCTGGCTTATTTTATTGTGTTTAGGCAAAGCAAACTGTATTCTTGCAGTTTTATGCATCGGCATGATAGTGAGTGCAGTTGAGCGCATGTATGTTTTTGATATGTTCCCTTTCTGAACATCGGACCGTGTTTAGTGGCCGTATCGTGAAGCGCATGTGCGTGATGAGTGGGATGTTTGCCTACTGTATTGTGTGTGTGTGTGTGGGGGGGGGTGCTCTCCCTCTGTGTGCACTTCTCTCACAACATGAGCATTGATATGCATGCATCATGTAGATGTAAGAGGAATAACCGCAGCGTACTGTGTGAACTGTATATTTAAAACAGAGGGACACTGCGAGTGTGTGTAGGTGTGTTTGTGCGCCTGCTTGCATGTGTGGATGTGTGTTGTGCTGATGGGCTTATTATTTTATGGACTGCTGCTCTCTTAGTGCTCCTGTGGATGTGGCAGCAGAATAAAGATTGAATTAAGATAAAAAAAAAATATATAGGAGGATGGGGCCGAAAGAGCCTGCAGGAGAAAGAGATGTTGTCTGCCTTTTATTTATTCCACTTTCCGTTGATTATTGCAAGTGCTGGTACCAAGGTTCACATTTCCATATTTTGGGTTATGGCCAAGAGAAAGACAAAATCTGGATGCAAACATTCTTAATTTTTCTGACATTCTCCTTTCTGTGAAAATGCTTACAGAACATTGAATTACTTAAGAAAATTTGTTTGATAGACGGACAAACGCTAAAATTGTTGCTTTTTTGCTTTTTGCTTTCACTTTATTGTCATCCTCTTAGAAGACAGAATAAATAAAGATAATCCTCTGCTGTTTTTCTTAAACCTAAAGTTAATGTTTGACTCAAACTGAAAGGTCACGCTTTCATTGTGACTCTGCTGGTCAAACTGTCCCATCATTTACCTTCAGTCCCACCAAAAACACAGCGGAGGAGGAGAAGGCGAAGCTCAGGGCTCCAGATATTTAGTTGAATGGCATTTGGGGAGGCTCAACTTCAACCACTGACTAGCAGTCATAATATTTACGGAGAAGGTAGATTGACTTTTTGAAGAAATCAATATGTGATATAGCCTACATGCTGTCATGAACCTGGGAGGTAATGTGATCTTTGCAACGCTTGGCTAACAGGACTCCACGCCTGTCTCTCTTTATTTCTCTCTCGCCCTTTCGCCCCCCCTCCCCCTCCCTCTGCCTCGCTCCCCTCGGCCCCCTCTGCTCCGCTCCCTTTGATAACGTGAACAGACATTATAATGGACAAATGTTAATAATTAATGTCAGAGCAATTGGAGACAATTAAGTGTGTTGACTGGACCATTAATTTTCCTGGGGCTGTTAGTAGGGGAGCAGACGGGGGAGAGAGCCCATCTGTAGAGGCAGGCAGCCGACCCATCTCCTCCGAGGTGCGCCAGGACAGCCCCGGCCAGGTCAGCCACGCCGCCATCCATCCTTCCCAGGGAGGCGAGGGGGTCTATTGCACTACAAACTGGCCATGAATTTTGGCCCCTTCCTCCCCGCGACACTCTCCACAGTAAATCTTCGAGTCCCATCTTGGCGCCGGTGCCAGTGCGAGCTCTAGTGAAGCATGTTCCTGCGATTGCATCTGTGCATTCTGGTTGCTATATTGGTATTTGTGTGGGTATCTTGTGGCATATCGCTCCATGTGATATGATTTATCTGTGAGGGGAAGAGTGCTGATATGTGTGTGGGAGGATGTGTGAGACAGTGTGGTGTTTGCTTCACGTACATGCCTTCAGTGCCGAGGTTGTGTGTGTGTGTGTGTGTGAGAATTTGCGGCTATGCTAGCATTTGCTTGTGTTGCTGTTCCCGTTACATTCCCTCTGACAGGTGCTGTTTTCTGTCGCTGTCACCTAAACGCACATGATTGGCTCACCTAACCCGGTGGACTGTTTTTTAAAGTGCGTGCGATTGGGTGACCTCTCCGGAGAATGTCAGCCGGGGAGACAGCATGTTAGACCATAATCATACAAGCCTGACCTGACATATCATGGCACT
>OMLF01014004.1:0-11072 GCA_900302615.1 Holocentrus rufus | reverse complement strand
CACGAGAGATGGAGAGGAAAGGGCGCGCAAGAAGAAAGAACACAGTTTAAGAGTGCACAAACCGAACGGGAGAGAGTAAGTGAGTGACTTTGTGAGTGGGAGTAGCAGCAGAAGCGCTGATGATGATGTTATTTATTTATTTATTTATTTTATTAGTGTGGTTTTGAAGTAGATAGCCGGGCTCTGCAGTGCACATTCGGTTTTCGGTTCGTTGTTGCCTGTTTGCTCTCAGCTTCATCACCCCGCTGTCTAATATTTTGTATTTTTGCAACAGTAAAAAAAGAAACTTGGAGTTCTTGTTCATTCCTATTAAGATGTTACTTTTTCCTGCCCCCTTTTCCTCTCTTCTATTCTTTCTCTTTTGCAAAACCGCCCTTACCATCAATTACAAAGGGTTTCAGAGACATTTTGAGTCTCTAATGGGAGCTTAATATTCAATTCATTATGCTTTTGTGTGCTTTCTGTGCTCTGTAATGGCACAACACAAGTGTTGTTGTGCTCGGAGTTTGTCAGAATCGCCGAGCAAGAAGGAACAGTTAAGAATACATTAAGTTGCAGGGCTGTGCATGGATGAGTATGCATATCATTACGTCTGAATTTTCATGTTTGGATGCAGCAGTCTGGAAGGGAGAGGGTGCATTTGATTTTGTGTGCGCCCTCTTTTCAGTCTAGTGTGTGTGTGTGTGTTCGTGCTCACATACTCACACCATCAAGGCTTTCTGCAGCGGCGGCAGCAGCGGCGTTGCCTTTGGTCTGCCAGCAAGCCGGGTTAGAGCGAGCGAGCGAGCGGGCAGGCGCTTAGCCTCAGCGGGCTCTGTTATCGCCGTGGAAACTGTGTAGCCCTGATAAAAGCCAGCTTTAACAAGGGAGGTGTCTGAGTGCAGCGAGCCCAGAGGGACCTCGCATCACCTAGGCTGTTTTGAGAGAGAGCCAGAGGGATGCATAGATAGGGATTAGGGAGAGAATAAGGGAAGGTAGCGAAAGACAGAAAACACTGCCAACTGTTTCTGTATTTTTCTCTCTCTCTCTCCTCCTCTCTGCTCCAAGCTTATTTAAAGATTCCATCCCCCTCGTCTCCTTCAGCTCACTTCATCTGTCTTACTCAACAGCCCCTATTTGCCTTGACCAGATTTCATATTCCTCAAATGAATTGGGTATCAAAGGGAAGCAGTTGGGTGAGACTGGGTAACAAGACTGGGGAACATATGCGATTGAATTTCCCCCAGCCTCGATGTATGTATTTGTTTAAAAAAATGTGTGTAATTTCCCTCTCCTCTCACTTCAGGCCACAGCAAAGCAGTACGAGACATTTGCTTCAACAACAGCGGGACCCAGTTCCTCAGCGCTGCCTACGACCGCTATCTCAAACTCTGGGACTCGGAGACAGGTAAGCTTCACCACTTCACGTCGCAGCCACTTACTCACATAGATTTATGGCCCATAATTTAATCAGACAAAGGCTAGACTACCTCAGTGTCTCGTCTTTGAATACCTACCGAGAGCGCACAGAACAAAGCCTTGTTTGATGCTTTTTGGAATGCATATTGATTGACGAAGATATTCTTGCAGTGACTCAAATTTCAATTTCAATGCTATTGCAGAAGTTTGAAGTCAATATTGAATTTTATAAATATTCAACACTTTGACTAAATGTGTTATGCAAGGTAAAATAAGAGGGCATTTAAGTATATATCAGAATATTTCAACTCACAAGGGTAATTTTTACATTTTCGATTGAAACGGGACTTTTTGCTCAGGGTGGGGGGTTTTGGACCAGAAAATAAATGGAAAGTGACCTGGTGCATCGTGCATAATCTAACCACCTGCGCAAAACCATCTTAAGAAAAGGAAACAGGATCTCAAAAGTGCACGCTCAAACTTCCACAACTTAACTGAAACGTGGCAGCAAGCATCAGTCGGTCCATCACGTCTTGAGCTTAATCCCATCTCACCAAAACTGGTTGACAAAACTGGTGCTCAGAGTGAAATGTGGAACTACTTTGTTTACAGAGCCAACAGACACCCAGCCGATGTTCGAAAGTCCCCGTGCAAATCTTGCCACAGTGCTGTCCAAGTTTGCCAACTTTGCCAACATGTTTTTCTTGATGCTCTGCGGGATTGAATTTTTAGATATGAAATCCTGTATTGGTTTCTGATTCTGTGACTTTGCTTAAAATATATTCACTCTTGGAATCTGAGCAGGTTGTGCCGCTCAGAATGATTTCTTATATTTTTATATAGAACATAAGGGTTATAACAAGCCTTATTAACATATTAAAATCAAGCTGTCTCGGTGTATGGCCACATTCCAAAGACAGATTCGCCTGTGACCCCGTTGTGTGTCCCCTTGTGTTTGTGTGTGTGTGTGTCATCATCCCCACCATATCAGGGTTGGACCTTTTAGCCTGTGAGGTCAAGCCACTGAACTGTAAAAGAGCGGTTTAGTCAGGAGGCACAAGAATGCAACGATGTGATCAAAATGCTTGGTTGTTTTGGTCTTTAAATTTGCCATTTTGCAACATTTAGTTTGAATCCAACTTTGCTAATTATTCACATAACTTTTTGTGAATTCATTTGGCCATGTTTCTATTTGTCTGCAAGCAAAGTGCTTACTGAGTGATTGAAATTATGCTTGAACACTGCACTTAAATTATTATTGTACTCAGTGTAAAAGTTGTGTTTTAAATAGTTTTTTTCCGGCCATAAATGATAGTTGTGATATAATCAAAGGATCTTGGTCGACATTATTTTTGGCCATGTTGCCCAGCTCTTCTCTTACCACTGCAGTGTGCACTTCCAGCAGAGGGCGGAAGAGAGTTTAATCACCCACTTGTTGCTTGCAGGACCCCCTTTGAAACATTAACTTAGCGCTTTCTTTGATAGAGTTGATCCATGAAAAGAGCTGTAGGCACTCCCTTACTCACCTCATCAGTCATTGTGACAACTAAGTTTGGTTTAAACTGGTTAGAGTCTCAGTTTTTTGTTTACCCCTGCATTTGTGCACAGCAGTGATGCTTGAGGTGACTTCAGTATTGATTCCAAGTCTGTCCCAGTTATGATTCAAGTGTTGGATATAGCGCTAAGAGCATTAATGTTGTATTTACAAAACTATTCATTATAAACCAAACAGCTACAATCCTTGGTGGGAAAGTTGGCTAAATCATTCAGTTACTTTCAGTTTCCCCTTTTCTCTACTGGTGGTGTCAATATCATTCCTGTGGTGATTCACCCCTGCAGAATGAGTACAGAGGAAACACTGTTTGTTTACCTTGTCATATCTGAGCTGCAGGTGTCTGCAGGGACAGAGCGGACAGCATTACAAGTTGCAGAATACGGCCTTAACTTTTATAACAACTTGAGCATGCTTCTCTGAAAAAGCCGGATTGTTCTGGAGCCTTGACTTTAAATTTGCTTCGCTCCACAGGCCAGTGCATCTCCCGCTTCACCAACAGGAAGGTCCCATACTGCGTCAAGTTCAACCCAGATGATGACAAACAGAACCTCTTCGTGGCCGGCATGTCAGATAAGAAGATTGTTCAGGTAAAGTCGCCGCATAGCGTTCTGCTCCCGGCGTCGAATTGAAGCTCTTTCATCACCCCGCCTCAGTTTCCCAGTCAGCCAGGCAGATGCACACATGCATTTTTTACATATAAACACACACACAGCCCTATGCCCACAGGAGCGTGAAATACATTGTCTCATCTTAACACCTAGTGTGTGTGTGTATGTAGCTGTGTGTGCATGACCAGAGGCTTAGTGGGTGACAGGACGAGCACAAGTCATTAATCACAGGCGGCGATATGGTGCAGCAGAAGTGGAGGGAAGAGAAAGATCTATGATGAAAGTGGCAAATCCATAGCTTACTTGTAGTGCTGTTGGATAGTTTTTAGAACAAGAAATCCCGATCCACTACAAATGAAGTTTGTTGATTTCTGGGTCAGGAGGATAATTAGAGAACAAACAAAAAATGTATCCGAGTTTGGGCTGCAGACTTAATTGCGTATAGCTGCAAACAGTGATTTTAGTGTCCAGGATTAATAACATTCAGGATTTGGGCATAGAGGAACATTGAATTTTGGTTAATTTCATTTCAGGTTTCTGCTGTAGGTCATATAGTTAAGATTTTAAAGCAATATCCCTTTTACACAGACTTCAAATCCCACTACTATCTGGGAGAGCTCAGTGTAAACGGGTTAAGCAGCATTTCAGTCCCTGTTCTGAACCCTGCAACAGTCCTGATTAACTATCTGTTTCGGCTTCAGCTCCGATCAGCAGAGGTATAAACAGGTCACCTGCTAATTTGTGACCACCTGAGGCACAATGAAATACTGGACATGCTTCCATGCGGTAAAACCGGTATAAATTTGTGTCAAATTGCTGTAATGTGCAAAAGTTTTCCTCCTTAATCACATAGATGAATAAACCTGAGCAGCAATTACAATATCAAAAATAATCAGCAGGGTTATCATTAAATCATGCAGCCCTCTTCTGAGTTTTGAGAACAGATGGCTCCTCTTGAGAACAGCCAAAGGGTGGGATTTACAAAAAAAAAAGAGCATAAATAGAATTGGATGTTATATCTGTTTGGAGTGAAATGCATCCTGTTGAGTGTCGCCGGGAGGTCTGTTCTGTTTGGTCGCCCGTCCTTTACATTTTATGTGGATAATGTTGAAGACTGCGGCCCGACTGCTTGATAGCTGATGAGTGTCACCATTACCGCTGTCATTAAGTCATTTCACTGCATCAGCACAATTAAAGTGCTCACTCTAAGTAAATCCCACAGTACGGGTGTCTCTTTTGTTCTTTGGCTAAAGTGAGACAAGTTTGGATTTATTCTGCTAATCAGCATTGCACAGGAGAAGTCGGGACATGCCTGAAATGAAACCAGTCTGCAGGGGTTTTGTTAATCCATTTTAATAATCCACTCCTTTTTTGTTGGGGCCCATAGGAGATAAACATGTCTTTGTCTCTTTTTCTTTCTCTGCCAGTGGGACATCAGGACGGGCGAGGTGGTTCAGGAGTATGACCGTCACCTGGGTGCTGTGAACACCATCACCTTCGTGGATGAGAACCGTCGCTTTGTCAGCACGTCAGACGACAAGAGTCTCAGAGTATGGGAGTGGTAAGTTCTGAACGTGCTGTTTAAACAGCCTCAAATACTAGTGCAGTTTTAGTAGTTTCAGCACTATTTTTAGAAGAGTGACTCAACAGCTACTGTCCACATGCCCTTAACTCTCAATACTCAGTGGTCAGCAATGAAAGGCTATTTTTGGCAGGGGTTAGAATAAATATGTGCGTACTATTTAAGCTCATTCAACCTTCCTTGGGTAAATGAAGGATAAACATTGAAGAGCAGAACATAAGACCATTGGTGAGTCATGCCAGAAGCACATTACACGGCCATATGCTGCAGGACGTCTCACATGCGGCGAGCTACCAGATCCCATCTTGCATCAAAATAGCGCACACACTTCAGCATGAGGGAGCGGTTGTGAGTTTGCACGTTCTGACTTTGAAAGACGAGGAAGCCAGACTTCAAACGAGAGCTGATGAGTTTGCAGGACTAGAAGCCAGCAAGACGGGAAGCCGCATGGGTCATTAGCATAGACATCGGCGACAGCAAATGCAACAATAATAGATCACCTGGCTGCAGTTTTTTGTGTGCACGTGCATTTGTCTGCTTTGCACTAAACACAGTGACACATCCTGCTGCAATCTAATTGGCCAGTTTGACAAATTGGCTTGTTGTCCCCCTGTCAAACGACATGGTGCGCTGACCTTCTCACAGTATGCGAGAAAAGACACGCCATTTTCACTCCAATCTTGACAATTTGTGAGGGGACCGTCTGCGATATTGTTCAGTGTGCACCTGGCATTAGGGACAGCTGAAGGACAAGTGGTGGGAATTGAAATCAGGGCAAATGCTGCACACGTGGTCGCAAGGCTGTGGCGTTAGCAGCGGTTGCTTCCCTGCTCCGTGTTACAGCTGTGTTCCCGACGCATCACATCGGCCTCAGCTGTTTCTGTGTTTTTGTCTTTCATCGTCGTAACAATGAAACCGGGGCCAAAAGATTTAAACTGCAAACACAAGCATATTGCAGCGCGCCCTTCTTCTGAAGGAGTCGCACACTTGCCGCGCTTTCATCAGCGTCGATGATGAGAAGACTAGACATCGTTAAATATATCAACAAACCTTCAGCCGACCTTCTTTTGCACAAAGGTCGCCCAGCTGTGCTGCTAATCTGCTCTGACTCATCGCCTCTGCCACGCTTTTTCTGCTTTACATGCCTCTCTTACACTGGGAGAATCTTTTTCCTCCCACTTTTTTTTTTTCCTCAGCTACAATTTTGCATTGACAGTGTTCCACCAATAACCCTGTGATCCCAACACCCTTGCCAAGAGATATCTGAATAAATAATAAGGATTCTGCGCTGGTTCCACAAATTAAATTAAATGGAATAGGAGATGTGCCAGACTGACTGGCAGGTCAGTTTAAAAATGCTGCTTTCCTTTTAAAATCTCCCCTCATTTCCTTCTCTGCGTGCGCCGCAGTCGTCGAGATGAGATGAGAGCCCGCGTTTCTCGTTATCGCACTTATTCATTCATTTAAGTTCGCTGGTAATTTTGTGTTTTTTAAATTTATTTTCAGAAATTGCCGTTACATGTTCTCCTGCCATCCGCTGTGTCTGTGCTCGGCGGCCAATCAGTGGAGCCCACCAAGCATGCTTTACAAATTTTCCGGGGCTTCCTGTGGTGATAAACAAACTCTGGTGTTTGCTGCTCAAAGATGATAAATATTTAAAGGCCTGCTGATAAAAGGAGCTTCCTGGGGATTCTTGGAAGGGGGCATTTTATTCGAGGAGCACCATTTGTGTAGATTTTTTTCCCTCTTTGTTGTTTAGGTTTAACCAGTAAGAGAAAATTATTTTTTTTGCATGACCTTATTAGTCTAAGAGAGAGTAAAATGTTTATGTAATGTCGCAGAGAAAAAAACACAGTATTCCAGCAGTCTACTTTGTACATTTGTTAAAAGACGGAGAGGAGGGGGGGCGGGTTCCCATGAGCTTTGTTCGTGCAGCGTGGGAGCGAGTGGGCGGGGGGTACAGTGAGCCTATGAGGGGCTTTACTGTCCCCTTTTCTCCCATGGATACCACCTGGCTCTTGGCTTGTGTCTCTCTCCTTTCCCCTCTCTCTCTCTCGCTCTCTCACCCCCCGCGTGAGAGCCGCCGCGCCGCCTCGCGCAGCACTAGGCTGAATTTACCATAACGCCGTCTCATGTATCTCTCGCATCATATGGAGGCTCGCAGAGACGGACGAGGATGGTGAGAAAAGATAGTGAGAGAGCAAATCTAAAAGTCAGTCGCATCATGGTGCAAACGCCTACACGTAATTGAAATTCTATCCTCATTTTCACACGCACACACACACGAACGCAAGAAATTTCGGGGGTAGACTACTTTATCTGTAGCAGAGGTTTATCATCAGGGAACGGAGAGTCAGCGGGTGCGTTGGAGGAGGATTACAATCAATATAAAATGCACTGCTCTCTGCCAGTGAGGGGAATTAGCTCTTCATTATGAGGATGTCGTTGAGAGAGAGGGATGAAGCTCTGAGAAGCAGTTTGGGGACGATGATGGATGGAGGGAGAGCGAGAGAGAAGATGGCAGAGAGAGCAAAGGGCATTGTTAAAAATCTGCATCATTTGATGTAAAGTGAACAGTTATCCCATCCAAGCACTCAGGTCGCCCCAGTAATTTCCAGCTCGTAATAAAGAGGCTCATTTTGAGCAATTTTTCAGATTGACCTGCATTCACATTACTAATGTCAAAGACTCCAACCCCCTGACCTCCCTTTTAGATTTTGATCAAAACATGGTCTAAACGCTTCATTGATGCTGGTAGGCTCAGAGTGGTGGCTTCCTTTGAGGCAGAGGCTTCGTTTGAGTGCATAAACTACAACTGTTACTCTAACTTTGTTGTTGACTAATAATTATTGTTCAGAAAAGCCAGCCGCACTCCTGTTTCTCCAATTACATCTGAACACCAAATAACGACAGCTCATTTAATTTTCCTCTCAGTAGGAGCAGCGGAGGGATTGTCAGTGTCAGTCCCTGCGTGAGACAGGCTCCCCACAGGCTGATTATAAAGCTTAACTTCAAACTCACTGCAGACGTTGGGCCTAACTATGGGAAGTTCATTTGTATAAAAGCACCGATTTTTTAATTTTCTTTGCCAAAATCCTTAAGCTTGAACGACGTGACGCACAATGAACAATAAATCATCTACTTTTCATAAACATCCCCAACTCGTGGATTGTTTTTTCATATGCCTCTGTTTTCGTCTTCTCCAAAAAACAAAAAAAACAAAAAAAAAACTCACCCCCTCTCCCACTCACCCTCCAAATTCTCTCCAAACAAGAAACATTCACATCGGTTATTTCTGGAGCTCAGAGGGAGAGATCTGATGCTTTGTTTTGTTTTCATAGTTTAGCTTGGCTTGTCTGCAGACATTGGCTCTGACAAACCCAGAGGCCCCTTTTTAAAGTCTGTGTGCATGCGTGTTTCTCATGTGAAATGTGTGTGTGTGTGTGTGCATGCATTTCAAGTTCAAGTTCTTCAAAGTCCATTTTTGGTGTGATGCCTGTGTGGAGATGCTGCGATCACTTTGCCCCAGCTGTTAGTCATCACACACACACAGACACGGAGACGTGGCCTCAGTTTAGGCAGCAAGCAGGATGAGCACAGAACTGCTGCTCTGTAGTACATATGAGCATTTGATACACACACACACACACACACATGCAATGTAAGACAAAAACAGTCACATTAGTCACACTCATGCACTTAATCTGCACCAAGTCCCACAGGTCATCGTCAAAAAAAATCAGCATGCCCATTATCCTGCCCATGCACACACACACACACACACACACACACACACACTGTAGATTAGGGCTGAAAAACATAGTAAAAAAAACACATTGCAATCATTTTGTCAGATACTGCAATATCATTCACAATTTTAGCAGGAATGATAATTTTTGCATCATAATTTTCATTTCACTGAATAAACTATTAAAATGATGATGATGTGATTTTTGCCTGGGTCTGTACCAAACAAATAAAGAATACAGACTGCAGGCCAGGGCATCTGTACCACAATGTATCATTTATAATGGGATTTTTACACCTTTCTCCCAAAAAAATTGAAAATGTGGATACTGCACTCGGCCAAATTGCAGTTTAGATAATATTTCAATTAATTGTTCAGCCCCACCGCAGATTTGGATGAGCTTGTGCCAACCACTGAAGATCAGATAGCTGAGTGTCACTTCTCTCCCAAAGCAAAGAGAGAGAACAGAGAAGCTGCGAAAGGAGGAGGAGAAGAAATTAATAAATAATTGAATGCTCATACGGGTATAGTTGGTGCAGCATCAAAATTAACATCTTTCAGAACGCATAGAATTATTTCTATAGCTGTGACAGTCCGTTCAGTAATGAGCCATTTTGAGATGCTGCAGTAGCTCTATGTGGCTTTGTAGATGTTTTCCTTTGTGTTCTCCTTGCATCCACGAGGCTAAGGTTGTTCTCTCAACTAGTGCTTAACCTCTCCTCAAGTGTGCTCACCATGCTGTGTGTGTTTTCCAGGGACATCCCTGTGGACTTCAAGTACATCGCCGAGCCCAGTATGCACTCCATGCCGGCTGTTACGCTCTCTCCCAACGGTGAGTAACAATAAGAGCAAAACACAAAGTCTTATAGAAGACGCTGGAGAGCTTAAACCTATACACAGTGAAGAAGATGCAGGTCTCCTTGTATTGGTCATTGTCCTAAGGAGCTGTAACAAGGCCTGCTCAGTTCAGTTTTATTCATTCAGTTCTTTTTTTAATTTGTGGGATAAATACATGGCTGCACTACAGCGTGTGACTCACTGAGAGAAGAGTTTTGTTCAAGAATGAGCTTTCTTCTGCAAAGCTTAATGGACGGGCTTTTATAACTGTGAACAGTAGGGTTAAGGGGCGGTCACACTAAAGCTACAAAAAGCTTCGCCTCTAATTCATTCCCATTTAAAAACCCTGCGAGAGATGAAAAATATTTTCACCTCTGGCAGCAAATTCACATCTCGCCTCCATGCCGAGTTTGACTTCAGTGGAAATTCCGTGTGACATCGGTGCACCCGGTCAATAGAAGCATCTACGAGAAAATCCAAGATGGAGGAGGCAGTAATTCTTTGTGTGTCCCACCACCCAGTTTTATACAGTTCAATTGTCTGATTACAAAAATCAACAGAAAAGAGAAAGTGCACGCATGGCATTTAGCATCCAGACTGGTGTAGATGGTATCCAGTCACACCCCATATTCACTCTGAGAAGCAAGGAAAATTTATTGGCTTAAAATAAGTGCGATTGCCGATTTATTGGTTTGCTGATATATTGTACAGATATATGCATTTTTTAAAATATTGGATATCAGTGTGTGCATGTTTTCCCTCCGATATGAAGGTTGATCTTTGATTCTGACATTTTTAATATTGTCAGACAGTATCTTTTTCATGTTTTTATTTGGCATTAGCAGTATTCTCTTGGTTCATCTTGTTTATTCAAACTTTTCATTTACTCTAGTATTAGTTTTATTTTTCGTATGGTAATTTTCAAGTTTAAAGTAAGGTGCTCTTCCACTCCAAACGCCTCTATTTCGAAGCTGCCCATTGCTCCTCATCAACTCCGACACCCATAAAACCCTCCCGCTCCGTCCTCGTCCGTTTTCCTCTCCTCGCTCCCTACATGATTCCTCCTCCTCTCTCTCTCTCTCCTCTCCCGCTCTGCCATCTTCCCTCCTTTGGGCAGTGCTCATATTTGTTCCGACACGGTTTGTTTCTCTTCGGGGCGTGAATAATGAATGTGATCACAGTGGGACGCCGTTCGGTTTTCCTCTCATGCCTAAATGGCACCTCTCCTTCCGGCGCCACATCCAGAGCCTCTCTCTTATTTTCTCTTTCCCCGTCCCCTCCTGTCTTAACAAAAGGAAACCGATCTCGAGTGTGTTGGTGAAATTGGCCGAGTTGTTTTCATTT
>OMLF01014000.1:0-10661 GCA_900302615.1 Holocentrus rufus | reverse complement strand
ACCAATAGCAGGCGTGCAGGGGAGGTTCTAATCCCGGTGACTGACATGTTATTGAGTCTGGAGCAGAGATGGTAAACAAGTCCTCTCTGGAGCGGGCATCGGGAGGGGGAGTCGTAACCATAGTGATTAAGCATGGCTTTTTCCCGGACTCTGAGAAACCATACCTTGAGGGAAAAACCTGAACAGACGCAGCTTGCTCACACAAGGCGGGGAACAAACCCTAGTAAAATTACTCTCTTGCCAAGGGAGGATGACCTACAACTGGAAAAGTAACTGGAAAACAGATAACAAGCCTGAATCTATAACAAAATTCACATTAAAATATGTGTCAGTTTACTCTTACTTTTAACATACTTTATTTGATTCATACATCTGATAGAATCAAAACAGTAACAGCACAAAATATTCACAGAGCAGTGATTTAACAAATCAAAGTGACCTTTTTATTCTGCATATTATATATATTTTTTGCATAGAGATGTAACTACATAATAAAAGCATAGTTTGCTGTAACTTGAAGGAGGCCACAGTAGTTGCATAGTAAATATCAATCACACAGGCTCTCTTCATTAATTGTAAATTATAAACCGGTCCATAGTTCCATTTGGCCTCATGATTTAATTTACCTCTACATCACTTCCATTTACTGAAGTATTCACTCTGCACAACTTGGTAATCTAGTCTACTGTGGGGAAGTGAAGCCTCCCACTCTGTATGCAGAGTCACAGCTGGTGAGCTCAGGTTACCAAAGCTGAGAGCAGTAGCAGACAGTAAGGTATCCGAACAGGAGTACAGTAGCAGACGGCAGGCCTATCAGGGGCCGCTACAGCCCGGATCACAGGCCGACCCCCCGGCTCCCTGGGCTCCATCAGGCCACATCCTCATCCGGCAACCCGATCCTCCCCGGGAGCCCCCGGTGGATCACTCCAGACACTTGTTTAAACCACATCAGCCCAGACAGCCGGAGAGAGGATGCTTCCTCCACTCACAGCCAAAGGCAAACCGCATCGCAGATCCTAATACTGTCTTACTGCTACAGCGGTGGAGTCTCAAGTACCAGAGTGGACTGATCTAATCTGCAGTGGATTTTTTTTTTTTTTCACCTTTTCAGACAGAGCGCGTGCGGCTGTGCGTGTTCGGGGAGATCGACTGTTCTGCTGATCAGAGGGGTTTTTCAGAAGGGGAACATTGCGTGGCATCGAGCACGATGTGATTTTCTCATGCAGACAGCTGGCTCAGGAGAGCTTGGCTAAATCTCTGTTCAGTACAGCGCACAAAGGTGTGTGTGAGCTCATTCCTCCCTGTCCCAGTGTTTCTGGGTCTCTTCCACTCCCATGCCCACTAAAGACCAGCACTGTGTTTTTCACACAACTATGTGCTGCTCTGTGTGTTCAGGCATGCGTGGCATTTCCCCTCACTCGCGTTCAGTCACAACAACATACACACCCCTTCCTTCTACCCTCAGGCCACACTGCAGCTGCTGCTGTTGTTGTTGCTTTGTTGTTTGATTGCATTTAGAGCACACAGGTATGCCGTGCCATCAAACATAAAAACACTAGATGTTTGCCCCTTAAGAAGTAGGTGAATAAAAGTAAGCTGTTAGATGCATGGTTAAAGTGACACTGAGAAAGAAAGTGAATGAGAACATCCATTTCAGCTGGCATTTTCACAACACAAGGATGAACACAGCGTACATATATTCTGATTATATTTGGAGGACACAATAATCCGTGTATGTGACCATCACATCCCCTGATAAGCCCAATATCCTCATTATTAAAAATCTGAGTGAGAGCTAGGATGATTTTATCCATGTGCAGCATGACAGCCCTTTTTTTCTACTGACTCTTGCTTTGTGTATTCTGTGTAAGTTCTGTTTCCATAGAAACATCATAATTTTGGGTCAGACTTTTCAATGGCCATAGCCTAGTGTATCAACTTGTAAATATGCAATAATGCTGTGTAGGTACTTTATAAAAATCTTCATAATAGTTAATGTATTTTCAAAGGTGTAACACACAGTTTTAATTCAACTGTTAGGATGGTGTGGTGCACCGTTGCAAGCACATTTTGTTTGAGAGATTTTCATCAAGTGCACAGGAATATTGTGTGATTAAAATATCTTTCAACAGGTTAAAGGTGCAATATATAACAACTGACAAAAAAATGTGGAATAAGCACATAATTTATCACTTAGTCAGACCAACAGCGAGAACTGTGTAGACTCAACCTTCAAATTTAATTTCCCCAGTTTAATATAATTTTACATAGCGCACCTTTAACACACAGGAAATTCCATTGGTGATTTATATTGCGATTCTGGTGCCTTTTTCTCTTTTTTTTTTGATGTTATACTTTTGTTATTCCACAGCTAACTAGCCAAAAGTTAATGCAGTTAAGCCACTGGGAGGTATTCTCAGCACAGCCACAATGGCTTTTAAATAGGAAAAAATTAAATGATCTAAAACAGAAATATTAGCTGTCAGATTCAGTGTCAACTCCTAAAAATAAATGTGCAAAGGCTTCTTTGAGAAATGCAGCAAAGAAAAGGGAAAGTGTTCTTTTTCTTTTTCTTATTAAGCTCCATTGTGACCATCCTGGGACCATCCAGCTATTCTCTTTGTGCGCTGTGTTTGGCGAGTTTATCGACAGAAAAACAGAATGACACCCTAAAACAACAAAACAGCCCCAGAAAGTCACTAATCCCTGTTTTTAAACAGTGTTAACATGCTTTAGGGTGGAATTTTCCTTTAATACACTAGATTAAGGCCAATGTGTGCAAAGTGTTTCTGGTAATTCATGTATGAAGGGGTATTTGTGAATGAGTTATGAAGCTACATATGAACAGAGAGACACTTCTGAGTGTATCTGAAGGATTGTGTCACTAGGACCGACCAGTGGGGTCAAGGCCCCTCGCAGAGCCTGGACCGACGCCATAGTTTCTAATCCCTGTGACTGGGTAGGCCCGAAGTCCCAGTCTCCCCGCTGACCCCTGGACAGAAAACACTCTGGAGTCTTATTTTTAGCCTAAAGACAGGCCTCCTCAGCAATGCTCCTCATTAATTCAGAAAACGCTTCAGGTTCACTTGAGGATTCGCTCATCGTGGCTGTATGCAGCTGTCATAACTTGGAGCTTTAGCGAAAAACAGGTTGCATTTACCGGCATGGAACACAGGGATCTCTCTCTCTCTCTCCATCTCCCACTTCCGCGGTCTCTTTTTCTCTTTTACTCAGCTTTAATTTGCAGTCAAAGGGGCTCTGACCTGCCCACTATCATACAAATTCACCACACAGCATCATTTTAGTTCCACTCTGCAGAGGTGTGGGGTCCAGTCACATGACTTTAGACTCAACTTGACAAAATCAAAAAAGACCTGCAATTCGACTTATGACAGGTGACTTAACTTTGACTTGATATCATGGGCAGACCTGATACCTTCCCAGCTGTTTTCAGTCACACTTGTTTTAACATGCTGCTGACAAAATTACTGTCATGGGGCTGAGCAAGTGCTCGGATTAAACAAATATCTGGTGCGAATAATGTATTTTTTTTAGGAGCACAAGTATAATCTGAGTAAAATCTGCTAATATCTGTGCTCATGAGTAAACATTTTTGTTTTTCAATATAGGGTCACTGTGTCCACAAATAAGTATACTGAGTTGAAAGGCCATCCACACACCATACCTGTGGGTGTGTGTGTGTGTTATGTATCAATTATTTTATGGCTTGTTTAGGACTTGACTTGTCAGTCTTGGCATGTCGAGAGTCAAGAGACGTGACTTACTTGTGACTTGCAAAACAATGACTTGGTCCCATCTCTGCCACTCTGTACGAAGCATCTAAATCAAGCATCATTACACAGACTGTTCTGTGACTTTTATTACCTAATGAACTGCAAGTGGGTGCAGCACACGCTGCATATCTGAGGCTGATCTGTTCATTGAAAAAAAAGTAATGTGATATTAAACACTGAACACTGTCAGCAGGGGGAAAATCAAATCACTGGCAGTTTTCTAATTTTGTTGTTTCTTTCCTTTGGTTAAGCTTGATAATGATATTCATCGAGATCATCAGCAGTCTGTTGCAGGCACCAAAGGTTAGAACCAGCAGCTAAGGCAACAGCTAAGACAGACATTAGTATGGGAAGGGCGACCTCTGGGAGAACTCGGGCTGTGTGTTTTTTTTTTTTTTCACCCATTCCGAGGTGTTTCCTCTCACTAAAAGTGGATTCTAAAAATACCTGCGCTGCTAGATCTGCTTCATTAAATACAGTGTGTTTCCTGGCAGCCCTGTGTTGGCTGGCTGGCGATCTGTTTGGCTGGCTGGTTTGCTAGCTGGCTGACTGGTTGGGGTCAGTGAGAACAACGAGTGTCACACCCTCATCCTTTCCCCTCCTGCACCTGCAACCGTGAGGCACTTCACAAGGACGCACTGCACTGATATCTCAGGATGGCTGACCACTGATATGCAAGGTGACCACATTAACACATTAGCTTTATTATGTAACACGAGGGAGAAACATTATAGTCGGTATGCATGAAATGAAGCATTGGCTCAGTTGTAGACCAATATTAAATCATGACGCATTCAAACTTATTCCGGACCTCACCTTTCGATTACTGTATTGCTCCACCTGTAAGAACGCTGCACACAACACTCCGCAGACCGTTTTACTCCGCGTCCAAACTTTGTCCAGCCTATCAGGACAGTAGTGGTTCTGGTGCCAAGGCCTATTTCTGTAGACAGCCATCTGCAGCTTTGCGGCACACAGACTTCAGTACCGTTGGCACACTTTGCCCAGACTTCGTCTTGGCACACCGTCCGGCACACATTCTCTCTGCTGGCACAACGTCTGGATTCAAAATGACACATCTGCATTTCACATTGACTTCAAGGAGGCCCCTAATCCCGATTAAGCGAAGCAACATTTGCCCTGAGCTAAAAAGCTGATGAGGATAAGTTCATATTCAACGTGAGCCTTCCTGCCGGGTTAAAATGGGAGCGCTCCGCAAACACTGACAAGACCATTAGTCAATTACTAAGCTGACAGCTAGTGGACTGTAAATCCTAAAATTACACTTGAGTTTGGTTACAGTTTATGAGAGTGCGAGCAGAGGGTTGTATGTATGCATGTGCGTGTGTGAGCGTGCACGCCTATGAGCTTGTGTATGGATCCATGTTATCATGTGTCGGTGCTTATTGCATCAACACAGGTCATATTTAAGTACATGTAGTGGATATCATATACACAGGACAGGCTCTCACAATGTAGACTCTTAACTGTCTTGTGTGTCTGACTGCAGTTTCTCTCTCTTTCAGATGGCAGTGACTGGGACACCGGCACACCCAGACAGCCTGGAGTGAAATTTTGTTGCTCAGCCTGTTACTCCGCCGCATCTCTTACGCTCTCTCGGATGTACGCTCCAGTATCTGCGCCACCTCACTGGAGGCCGTTGCTTTCCGTACGGTCCCATTAGCCACTTCAGCTATGACATCTGGCACCAGGGTTTTCCTTTTTCCTCTTCCTCCACTTAATTTCATTTTCACAGTGTGTTTTCTTGAGGGTGCGCACAGTATCCTTTTTGTGTGGCTGCGCTTATTCTTTAAAAAGTACAAGCTGCGGGTTCAGCAGGGACAGTTGTGCCCAGAGTTAACATCTGTTCGAACCGGACACTGAGACTATTCTCTACCGACGGGAGAGCCTGCGCTGAGGCTTGGGGTTAGGCCTTTCAAGTGCAATGCTCTGATAAGATGCCGCGGTCCCAGATGGTATCACATGGTAGAATGATATTGTATTGATCTAGTATCTGTCTTTTTCAAAGCTTCGTTTGCCCTGAAAGAGACCTGACATGAGTTTACTTTGTCCCCATAAACACACAAAACCTCATGCATGTTTTGCCAATTTCCTATCTGCGCATCGAGTTAAAAGCTTGCAGCTTGCAGAACCTTCATGGACAGCTGAGCAACAACACAGGAGAATAAAGGCTCCTGCTGCTGACTTTGTCTGGTGTTTGCACATTGATAAGGCTGGAGAGGACCGGCGATGGGAATCCACTCGTCTGTATAGTTTATAGCGGGAAATGTTTGGCAGCACTCGACCCTGCGCTGGTTTTCGCTTGATCCTGTTACATCAAAGAGCGTGCCGGAGTACAAACACATATCAAAAGTAGAGGCTATATTACCTCGAGCATCTGCTTTATTCCCAATTGTGGAAAGTGACAATCAAACAGCCGGTGTAGGTTACCATGTGGATTTAAGGGCTTTGCTTATACTGAAAAGCTATTATACTGCAGTAAACAATGAACTCATAATAGGCTGTCCTCATTAGCAATTGGGTAACAACAGCACCAAATAAGGCTCTGCAGTTGCACAGCCTATGCAGCGGAGTGTAAAAAACGTCACTGTTTACAAGTCTCTGAACAAATTGGGGTTTACGTCAGCTACGTTTCACTCCCAGACGCGGCTCTGTAGTTTCAATTTAAGTTTCTGTGTTAATCTGATTTTACAATGACGCCATTCTTTCATTCACTCCTGGTCTCCAAGACTAGCAGCAGAGTTATGATACAAAGAGCGTGAAAAATGTGGGGCTGACAGGCAGCAGTTCCCTATCTAATCTTCACCATATTTTGTTTATGGACAGGGTTTCACTGACAAATCAAAGGCAGGGAGCGAGGCTCAAGGAAGAATGATGTGATATACGCTGACTGTGAGGCCGGGAGTATGGGGCTCTGGACAGGGCCAGGACTGGGGCCAGGGCCCAGAGGCCAGAGGCCGGAGATGGGGCAGAGCCAGGATAAAGCCTGGGCTGGCCTTACTGTACCGACAGCAGAAGAGGGCAGCTGATGTGGATGGAGCAGGACAGCTGACAGGCCTTAAACAGTCCCCAGCCCACACTTCCCATTGGCTGCCGGTGACATCATGGTTCTATCCCCATTTTTCACCTCCTCTTTTCAAAGTGGGAGGAGAGTTCAGTCCTTCTACCTCCTCGCTCTCTCTCTCTCTCTCGCTCTCTCTCTCTCTCACACACACACACACACACATACACACACAGTCAAGCTTCACTTGCCCCTTTTAGGGACCTCAGCAGCTCACATGGCCACCCTTGTTCAGTAGGAGGGGAGAGAGTAGGAAGGACGGGAAAAAAGAAAGACAAAAAAGTCACAGGCACTGCAACACCATTATGGGCATTTGAACTATCAAAGCATGTAGACCTTAGCCTTTGCTCTTTGCTCTCTCTCTCTCTCCCTCTCTCATCTGTCTATGTATCTATTTATCTCTATGCTTCCTCTAGCTTTGATACTGTGTCTTTTGCTTGACTCTGGCCGTTGGACTGCGTGTGAGCTGGCTTATTCTGCTGGTGTGGAAAGTACATGCTGTGTGCGTGACACTCACAGGACGTGGCATGCGCGCAGGGCTGCAGAGCCCACCCTTTGCGATCCCCCCCTCCACCCCCTGCCACATCACACTTAGTTACCATTAATGTCCACCGCGCGGTCTCTGATGGGCCAGTGTGCGGTCTGTTAGAACGAGGCAGGGGTTGAGATGTGTTCATGAGCCGGGGGGTGGGGGGGCGGACTCGCTCACACACCGCGCTGCACACACATGGTACGACTTGGGGAGATTCAAACAAGCTTTTCCTCGCTATACACAAGTCGAGCGAGGAGTTTGGTTGATACATCACCCTTCAAAATGTGTTATTGTGAAAGGCTAGGTCTGACGCTTTTACCAGCAGACAACTTACTCAATTACCAGCTGGGCTTCACAAATATACTCTGAAATGTCTCCAATAATGAAAAAAGGATGCTCAAATGGGGAGGGGGAGAGAGAGAGAGAGAGAGAGAGAGGGAGAGAGAGATTTAGGAAGAGACATATTGAGAAATAATTGCTTAATATAAAAAAGATGTGGAGAAAAAGAGAAATCACTCCATCTATTTATCCACTGAAGCAAACCAGACATGTAGCAGAGGCAGAGGGGGACGTGGCTGTTTTAGGAGCTCTGAATCACAAAGATTGATCCCTGCACCAAAACAGGTGTTCCTCGTCTGACGAGGAGGTGAGGGACGGGGAGGGGAAAGCGCAAAGCGGCGAGCAAGGCAGCCAGCCGGCCAACCTTCGTCTGCTGGGCCGCGATCGGGCGCAGCGTTCAGCCCCGGCAGCCACACATCCCCCAATGACAGATTAGCCCTTAGTCGGATTAAAGAGGAGTCAGCGCTGGTGCATGTAGGAGAGGTGAAATGTCACCAGAGCGCCGCAGGAGGAATCAAGAGGGCGGGCAGCCGGGAGCGCGGCGGGCGGGGGCGGACCACTGGCGCTGAGGCAGATGGCCAAGGCCCGGCTCGGCTGTGCGCGGACCTCCACAGGCACGACGCTGCATCGCGCCACAAAAAAAGAAAAGGGCCTTATTATTAAACCCTCTCCCAGGCAACCCCGCCACGGCAAAAACACAACACCCCCCACCGGCCTGCCCTACTATGAGGATAATCCAGCAAGCGGCAGCCAGTGTCAGCGCCACATCGCAACAAATCTCCACAGGTGTGTGTGTGTGTATAAACGAGACTAGGTGAAGTGAGAAAGCTTTCAAAAGACGACATAGCGCCCATTGTCAGGCGGCAGGGAGATGGGAGATGCCAGAGGAGAGGAAGAGAAATGGGCATAGAGAACAAGCCCGCTTCCAGCCACAGGAAGTGCTTAGCCCCCACCATGTCAAACACAAGACTTCCAGAAATGATTGAAACAAAATACCCACGCTTTCTCCCCCAAACAAACAATGGCCTCCATTGTGGAATGCTGTAGCACGCTCGCAGTCAGGGGAGACATAAAGACACAGTCTGAAAACGCTGGCCTGCATCCCCCCACCCTCCACCCCTCCTCTTTCTCCTCTCCGCTCCCCAAGACCTCTTTTCTCCCTCATTTGGGATATGGACATGGGGGTGAGGCGGGGGGGCAGGTAACGCCGCAGCCCAGCTCTGGAGCCCCCTGCCTCTGAAAAATATGCCCTTTGTCTTCCTGTCGTCACAGACCTCACACAACTCGACGGGGGCCGGGCTGCACCGCCGCCAGTGGGCCAAAAGGGGGCCTGGGACGCGGGGCTGCGGGAGGAAGGCGCGCTGCACTGCAGACATGTTACACACATTCCCAAAGATAATGTAAACACATGTCTGAGGAGCCTTGTTATGACCCGAACCCTCGCTCCCCTAATTCCGTGGCATCTTATGAATGTCTGATGAGCGTTGAAAGTGAGCGACGTGGATAAATGCTGTATATCAGGAGCACATTAAACGACACAATGTGGTCTTTCGGCTCTTTTACTCGATTTTGCAGTTCCAGTACATGGGAAACACGTGAAATACAGCATCAATGACATAAGGTGCACCTCAAGTCCCCTCTGTTCAGTAAATCCACATAATTTTTGACCGATTGCTCACACGACTTGGGACTTATTATCGTTCCACCAGCTAAATCTCATTCTGCCCGAGGGCTTTCCCAAACAGATGACTGTACTTCAGTTTTATTCCACTCTAAGACAGTATTTTGTTCCACCGATATGCATGTGTGAACCTGAGGAAAGAGGACACTGCACCAACGCACACACACACTGTATACACAAGAAGTTGATTCTATATTTACTTGAGGAATACTGTATCTCTGCTTTCCACCAGATGCAGTAATTTGTTAGAGTTTCTTTTTTTTCATAAATGTCTTGTTAACTGCTATTGGTGTGAAAGGCGCCAAATTGCACATCATAAACTGTAACAAATGGAAGGCCTGAGGCTATATTTACTGTTCCACCATGCTACTGCTGCAGCTCTGGAACTGGTTCAGAAAACATCACCATGCTGGATTCTAATAACAGTGGATATTTGTGTATCTAGCATTTAACTGCACCAATGCGCCGTACTGATGATACAAAGGACCCTCTGTCCCATTTGAATTCGGAATACAATACAATATTATCTTAACTAAGTGACATGAACTGGCGTTAAATATTGGCTGAGCCTGGAACTGCTCTGGGTTACATATTATCTAGTCATTACTGTTGAACAATGAGACCACAATGAGGAGCCAGGGTGAGAGGAGCATTCCCACCTACTAGATCAGTGATTTCCTCCAACACACACACACACACACACACACACACATGCACAAACACACATATCGTAACAGCCGGTGCTGGGCTGGCCGGCTGCAGCAAGCAACTAGGGGACAGATAGCTGGCTCGGAGAGGGAGTGGGAGCACGCTGCTCAATCAGTGAGCCATCAATCACACACACAGGGAGACGGAGCAAACACAGGAAACAGGAGACCATATCCTTTAACTACCACTCGAAAGAAAGCCATCAAAGAGCTGGCTCTGACTTGAGGCCTTTTTCCGGGGCCAAATTTCCAAGCACTGCTTCATCTTGCGGTGATTTGATTAGAGCTACTGTAAGTGCTCTGACCCCTCTCAGAGGAGTTCTGCGTGCCCTGCAGAGTCCACAACAGCTATCTGCGATCCTAACTAGCCCACTGCTCCAGGGCCTCGTTGTACTTTGCTGAGCTTTCAGACAGTGAGGGAATGGGGGGAAAAAAGGGCCGGGGCGGAGCGGGAGTAATCATATAGTACACACATGTCTGTTCTCTATTTGGTACCTGAAGGAATGATAGGGAGAAGGAGGAGGGG
>OMLF01013999.1:0-10119 GCA_900302615.1 Holocentrus rufus | reverse complement strand
GGCCAATCTGTGCTAACCAATCCTGACATCAGCAACCACCAGCCAACCAATCCTCATCCAGAGGGGGGAAAGTCGGCGGCCAATCACATCCGCAGATCTCCTTTGGGACATTTGAAAAGCTGAGGGCCACGGAGGGGGGTGGGGGGGCCTCCCCTTTTGGAGGACATTAAGATCAAAGTGATAAAACTGGGAAATTCTACATCTAGATTCAGCTGCTGTTACATAACCAGAGGACATTTTCAGCAGTCCCTGACATTGGCATTCGCTGACAGCCCTCACCACATTAACATATCTCTGTGCAAACATCCAAATCTCAGAATTCAGGCGGCGCGGGCAGAAGCCCAGCAGCTGCAAATAACAATTACAAGTCAGGCCATGTCATTGCGCATTACATAAGGTGGTGTAAATGTGGACTGTTGTGCCCATTTGCACGTCCAGCCTGAGTGATCGCGGGCTTCCTTCACTTTCACTATGAGCAAACCATAAGACATCGATAACTGCTCTGATATCACACAGCTTCTTTACAGAGAGGACTCTATGGCCTGTATGATACTGTAGGCACTCTTGTGGTCTGCTAAGAAAGGCTGACAGACATTTTTAATACATGCTTTCCCCAAAGAATTTAACACTGGGGTGCATTTGTCAACCGAGCTGATTTACCCTTGCATGGTGAAAACCACATAAAAACCAGTTTGCAAGCACACAAGGTCTACTGCTGTTTTTCTACAGCAAACATCAATTACTCTCGGTGTTGGTATACTAGTGGCTGTTTTAGGGCTACTGTATACATTTATCAATGGATGCTTTAAACAAAGCGCAAGACCACATGATCAAGGGGTGAGTCTGAGTTCAGGAGACGATTTCCAACCCATTTCTCACAACTGACACACAGTTTGTGTATATTCCTTTGGAGAAGAAGAAAATGGACTGATACTCCTTTGGCTCTTACTTTATAACAGATTTTATGGCCTCTGAGGTGAGCAAAGATAATGCTGATGATAAAAGGCATTAGATTATAGGGTCCTGACTGTGTCCTGGTTGCTACATACGGCATATCTGGTATGTGCTGACATGTGTGTAGCCTGTTCACTGAATGAGCACAAAGAAACAGATAACAGAGGCAGAGCTGTGCTGTGCTGTGCTGTGCTGTGCTAAGGTACAGGTGCAGAGGTGTGCGGGCTCAGCCCCATCAGGTTAGTAGAGTATGTGGGTCATACTGTTCTGTCCACGGCAAAAAAAACAGACCTCAGACAACCTCTGGTCCGCCACGCAGTCCCTAATAAATCAACATGTCCCTAACTCATACTGCTGCCCACAGGAATGATTTGTAAGCAACGCTGTAATAGCAAAAGACAGTGCTTTTTTTATGTTATGAAAAAGGCCCGGCACTGGCATGTGAAATTTGGCCCGGCTGTGTAGATCTGGGGTATTCACACCAGACTGCCCCTTCTCTGTCTGCACTAATGGACATAACGACAAGGCAGAGGCATAACAGAGGCCACCACTGAGCTCGGCAGCTCGGCTTTGCATAAACAGGAATTGCAAAACCAATACCAGGCCGGCACAAACTGTAGAGCTTCAAGCTGCTGCGACGACATGTTCAATCGCAATCAACTGAAATTATTCTGTCCGAGGAAGAAATCGTTGCCATGGGATCCACGTCCTTTGCACAACAAGACAGGTG
Source organism: Holocentrus rufus (assembly GCA_900302615.1). Taxonomy (NCBI): domain Eukaryota; kingdom Metazoa; phylum Chordata; class Actinopteri; order Holocentriformes; family Holocentridae; genus Holocentrus; species Holocentrus rufus. The sequence goes on along the minus strand of OMLF01013999.1, from coordinate 8,435 downwards.
CTGCAAACCTGCTCACATTTCTTTTCAATCTGCATGAGGGGGAAAAAAAAAGAAATAATCAATGTGCACATTCTACACTGACATCCAGTGTGGCTCACTGAAGTCATGCTTGATTGAAGACAGCAGCAGCGACACTTGTTATCATAAATATTGCATGAGCTGGGACGGGGAACACGAAAAGTTTGGTGAGGTGCTGATTAACTAGAGGTGAGGAACGCGGAAAAGAAAGAAAACAAGAAAACAAACATCAACCCATTTTAGCCGGGGCATCGCACGTCAGCGCTGGGACCCGGGATGAAACACGATACAAGAGGGAGAGAGAGAGGGGAAAGTGGGAGGTCAGAGTGAACATACAAACATTACGAGGTGCTTGATTTCATTATCAAAATACAACGAGGTCGGTTTTATCAGTACATCTTGAAATCAGCCAGAGCCAACGTGGGGGCCACACCCTAACATGTGGACAGTCCGTCCATTATCATGACAGAGAGAGAGAGAGAGAGAGAGAGAAAGAGAGAGGGATAGAGAAAGGAGGACCTACAGATGACTGACTTGACTTACGTAACTGTCTTAAATGAGCCTGATATGCCTGTTATTGTGGTCCTATCACGACATGGATCCCACGCTACAGTACAAGCACTGTATACAGGGTGCTCTTTGACCCAGGATCATAAGATCATACTAAAAGCCCTACAGCTGATGATTGTACTGCTACTTCTTCACACAAAGATCTTACAGTGAGATAAATATAAACACAGCTCGGGAAGAAAATGATGCCTGAAGGTTGGATAAAAAGCCCTCTGCTTACAGCCTCAATCAGTATCCCCAAACCAGCATTTCTAAACAATCTGATGGATTAAATCACACCATGAGAAAATAAAAGAGCCAAAAAGTCAGAGTGAATATGATTTGCATGGACAAGGGTTTGGCTCCACAGTGCTGTGGCACTTCTGTTGCTACTCAGATGGAAAATATTACATAATCTGCAGACGTTGCCCGCTCTGGCAAGCAGCATACTTTATCAGTGCAAGGACAGCAGACAAAACAGAGCTGGAGCTCAGGTGTTCTTCCCAAGGAGAGAGCAGGGCATTTTCATGGGCTGCTTTCCCTTTCAAACATCCTCTGCGGCAGGCTGACCAACGTAGCCCCGACTAGACCGACTCCACTGGCTCCCAGTCAAATCAGGAGGAAACAGGAAGTTTGTGGGGAAAGCACAGAGTCATATTTCTCTGTAACACCTTGTCCTTGTCCCAGAGTCTGGCTTTGAACCAGTCTGAGGTTAAATTTGCATGGTTCTCCGGTCATGGCGATCATCAGGATATGATGGCTTGATCCAAACCAGAGTGTGGTGTCTGCAATCAAAGAGTTTCAGGGTGATCATGTTTCAAACTACCCATGTGTTCTAAAATAATGTGCTTTATTATACAGCTTGTAGTGGGCCGACAAATGGGGCATGATGACAAAGGTCGCAGGCCAGATTCAAACCCAGCATGCTGTAAAAACTGCACATGGATGCCCTGTGACAAGATGTTTTAACCGATATGGAAATAAATAGGCTGGACTGGACAAATAAGCTAATAGTCCATAATAGGCATAGCACTTTGTTAGCAAATTCTCCCATACATGCCTAAATCCTAAAAACACCCGAGTCATTTCTAAAGGGAAAAAAAACATCTTATTACATTTCTTGGCAAAAGCTCACCAGCAGGAAATGAAAACAACAAAAATATGCAGCTCTCTCTCCCATGTCAGTCACAAAATCACATCTCAGTCACCGACGTGCCAATAAATTTCATCTGTTTCCTTCATTATGACAAAGTGCTTATAGTAAATAATCTCTCTGTGTGGCTCTCTATCCTTTAAACACATTGAGAAACACAATCATGTCTCTTGCAGCTCACTCAGTTTCAGCCTGTTACACCAAGCAGTGATTTCATGTCATGTAAAAGCAATTATTCAGCGGGCCCAGCAGGTGAGCTGCCTCTTAATGGTTACCAGAGAGGCTAGATCATTCCCTGGTCACCACCCTCGCTGCGCTCCCTCAGCTCTCTAACTCACAATCTCCCAGCATATTATATAAGATGACCACTTATCTCCTTCTGTCCTCAGTCTGGAGAAGCTATTTCACAGCCCCGGCCTAGTGATTCTTTTGGTGACCGGATGGATCAGGCAGAGGGGTAAAGAGAGAGCTGACTGCTGGCTGCCAAGAGGAAAAATGTGGCACTTCACTGTAAAGGGCTGTGATAATGCAGGCATTGAGGATCAGGGCACTAAATGCAAGGTTGGTCCAAAGGAGCAGCTAATAATGTAGATAAAAGCTTGGTGATATAGGAAATGGGAGAGATAATGGCCAAAAATACATGCAAGAAAAATATAACAGCTATATGACTACACGTCTAGTCTACATAGCTTCAAGCATAGTGTGAGAATGAGGCGCATAAAGGCTACAGTGACCAACTTGTTGTTAGGTTTACAGCTGGGTTACCATCAATATCTTCAGCAAAAGGATTTTATTAGCAAGTGCAACATTATAAACTCAGACAAAAACCATTGGGAATTCTGTACACATGGAGCCAATGACTGATCCAGTTTGTCTCACACTATTCTAACACTGATATCAGACAGAAACTGACAACACCCTCAGACATGCTTGCCTCATTTCCCACCCGAAATTGCGCACAGAATTCACAGTAATGCGTGTAAAACCACAGAGTTGCAGACACAAACAAATTGCTTTCTGCTTCTCGTAGTAAACTCCAGTTCCTTGTAGGTCGTTGGTAAATTTGGTACAGAAAACAACACAGACACAGCCCAGCAGCAAGAGTGGTACCTGGCTGGTGCCAAAGCTCCTGCAGTCATCTTGGCGCAATACCGAAGTTGTTGTGCGCCAAACTGGTCAAAGTAGCCAATTCCATCATAACAATTTTTAAAAAATATTTATTCCCCTTGGTTTCAACGATTTGCTGTTCTTCCCGTTTAATTGCTTCTATATAGTGAAAAAGTTGCAATTTACGACGACGCAAGGTTATCCCCATGTACCAGCTGCTGTGGCGAGACAGTTCACCTCCTGCGCTCTCTCCAATATTGCAGAATTGTCACACATTTAGAGGAAAAATTAAGGCCTGATAAATACACGGTGTAGATGAGACCAATAGCATTATCTTCACCGAGGGACACTTTGAACCTAACCAGAAACTGAGCAGCCAACTTGATCCAAAACAATTTCAACGCACACCTGCACTTTTTCACCTGTCACGACTCCAGCTGGGAACTGCAGGCAGACACTTAAAACCATCATATGAATCACAACATGAAAACTTCATTTTATCACACATGTAACAAAAGTTTATTATAATAGCATGTCTTTTTTTTTAACATACGCCAGTCATCTCAAACTCATATATAATCTTACCAGCCAATCGTCTTCTCCAGGTCGCGTTGAATTATTTTGCCTTCTCTGGGTGTCTGCTGCAATCTTTACAGAAAGGCTTATCCCCAGTAATCGATCCCCAGTACACAAATGCGTCTGAGACAGAATGCACAGTGTGTTATTTCCTCCGTGGGTTGGTAATGTGTACTGCTGGAGAGGCAGAGTCCTCCTCTAATGAAAGCAATAGCCGTTCCCCTCTCTCTCCCTGCCCTGCCGCCTGACATATAGGCGGCACTAAGGATTGCGACTCAAGCACGCCGCCTGCAGGACACGGGGCGGTGACTCGAGAAGCCAACTTATTTCCAGTCTGTACCACTGAGGGAAATCAGCAGTTAGATGCTGCACCGGTTTTCTACTTTGTAAGATTTCTCAGCACAGGGAAAGTTTTATTTTATAGTTTTACCTCATTCACTTAAGTTTAGCACAGTCATGCACATATAACCATTTATATTGCCCTTTCTCCTCTTTTACAGTCCCAGCTACATGAGCCCATTAAGAGGTTTTCAAAATCATTTGGGAAAAACTCAGTCTTATCATTATAAATATCTTATATTAATATCTTACAAAGTAAGTTGAGCATAGGCGAATGTAAATCCGTTTGGTTGCCCTTGATGTGACAAAGTTTGGGCACTGCTGGGTTGGATACGGTGGAGAATGCAGCCATCTTGTGGTGGAAGTATGTCATGCTAAGAATTGCAAGCAAAACAAAGTGTCTTTAAAACGTTTATTACAAAATTTGGGGGAAAAAAAGGAAAAGTCAGGGCTGAAGCTAAAAAAATGAAGCATTCTTTTTTTGTCTTATGCCTTCTAAGTTACAGCAGAAAAATAAGAAAAGTAGTGAGGCTGGTGTCGAGGCTCCTGAGGTTTAAAGTCCATGGTCCCGCTGAGGAGCATTTTCATCATCCAGTCCGGCACCAACAGCAGCATCTCCACAACTGTAAAAACAATCCAGGATGATTATTGTTACACGACAGCCAGACACACTGTGGACTAGGGTGCTTGTTTAAAGTTCACAAACCTGTCTCCAGTTTCTCCAGTGGTTTCCACACCGTTTAGGGCTACAAACTCATTGGGTGTACTGAAAGAAGGTGATATTTACAGCAACATAAAGAGGTGGTAATGTAATCTCACATGGTTTAGGTTTTAAGTGAAGGAACTGAGTGAATGGCAAAGTATTTTACTTACTCTGCTGTCACTTCATTCTGCCCACTGTTTCGTCTGTAATGAAAGTGGCCAATACTTTAGTTCAATTTGAATATCATTAAATAACATGGAAAACTCTCCATGATAAACCTTTGACAACTGCACCTTTTCCGAAAGCTCCAAACCAGTCCAATCAAAACAGCCAGGAGTAGACCTGATGTAACAAGAGATAAATATTTCAGATAGCTATAATGAATACATGATGCATGCACAACATCATAAAGTTTAAATCTCACCTCAGCTTAAGTTTGAACAGCATCTGAAATGCAAGCATCCCAACCCTGAGCAAAGGCAAGTCAAGCTTTCAGAGGAAACAGAGGACAGAGCAGAAGCAAGTGGAGTTAGCAGCTGAAAAAGTTTTATTTTCCAGAAACGCACCATGCTGAAAGCAGACAAAGTAGCAGATCAGCACTCACCTCCACCCACAACTCCACCGACAATGGCTCTCACATCTATGAGAAAGTATGTAATTCATTATACAAACAGAGCAACTTAACTACAGAGAAACATGTTTATTCGTTTATTCATTCATTCACTTAAATTGGACTACAACCTTGTACCAGCAGCATGCATATTTTGGACTGTAATTCGAGTTCAAGTCTTTTTAGACCCACAAATCACTGTTTACAGTCTCAAAGGGCTTGACAGGCCCACAAGTTTGCACTGTACCTTGGCTTGGGGTATTTGTCTTCTCATTTCCTGCTGGTGTAGAACGAGGGCTGTTAGATTCTCCACCTTTGAAACAGAAAAAGCACAATTTCATTTTTTTTTGTTTTCTGTTCCATAGATCACGTAATAAATCTCTCCTTTTACTCTTTAAACAATGCACAAAATAACTTGGCTCATTATCTAACATCGTTAATCAACCCATTACAGTGTGACCAAGAGAGGTTTTGGCTAAAAAAAGCTAGCCAAATGTACTTTCAAAAGAAAGACTACATCTATACAACTTGTTATCACATGCACTTTTGAAGTGTTTGCCATGCACCTGTCATTTCTCCGGGTCTGCTACTGGGCTGCTCCGGGTGGGGGACCTTTGTTCCCTCAGAAGCAGAACAGATAGCAGGAACTCCTTAGAGAAAAACAAAGCAAAACAAATTTTTACTTTAACTTTACTTTTCAAGTGTTTATATTTATGCATCTTCCATCCATCCAGCCAGGTGGAAATGGGACATATATGGGGTATAAAATGTTGTAATTCAACACCTATTGGTATCAACAGTTGCTGGATCTACTCAAGCTATCAACTGAAGTTTTAGGAATAGCTGAATCATTGCAAAGAATTGCATAATAAGTCGAGGAATCTACAAGTAAAAGAGAATACCTGGATAGTTTTGACTCTTGATAGTGCCGTCGATCCCTTCGAATTCACAGTTACAAGGTTTATCCAGAAGCACAAACGCTTGACCACCACAGCTGCAGACATTCATGGGTTTGAGACCGCTTTTGCAGTCTGGGATGCTGGTGTTGTGTATCAGATCATCACAGCACCACACTTTATTCACGTCAGCTGCACATCCGGGACTTATGCAGCCATACACAACTGCAAAATGATCATTGAAACCACATAAGTGACAGGCAAAACCTTTTGTCTGAGAAATTAGTCATACAAGTATAAACAGGAGGTTAGCACATACGTTGGTTTGCTCTGATTGGAAAACTATATGAGTGGTCTACTGCGCACATCAGAAGGATGATGCATAACAGCTCTGTCAAAACAAGAACAGAACATGAATTAGTCATTGGAATGAATGGTGAAACTCAAAAATGATAAAAAAAAAATATATAGTTGATATAAAGATGAAAAAATGATAAGTGTAATTGATGTGAAAAATTAATTCCTCATTCCTGTCATTTTACACATAACACCTGATTTGGTTAAAGCACTGCTGTCAATCATTTCGGTTTTATCACATTGTGTTTTCATGAAATCACTTCCCTGTATCAGTGTGCTAATATCAAGGGTGGAACTCACAAAAAATTAAATGATACAAATAGGAAAAAGATTGATAAAAGTGTTAATTGATCTGATGAATTCATAGCAAAATTATAAGTTGTTTTAGTAATAACAGGAGTTATTTGATAAATGTGATGAATGCACTCCTGCCCTTATCAAAACAAGCACTCATTCTACCTTAATCAAATCCAGTGTGTCCATCAGCGTGCTCTCTACGGCTGCCCTTTATTGTATTGTCATGCATGTCAGCATGTTGGCAACATGAAAACATGTTGACTACATGTCAATTTGATGTTTTTGAGTTGCACAATGTCAACATGTTGCATGTTGTTAACATGTTCATTTTTTACACATGAACATGTAAAACATTTCACACTTTAACTTCAAACTCCATCCACTTTCCCTTTCCATTAACTTGAGATTTATAAACAAACATCTCAACAGCTTTCTCAAAAGCCATTTTGTCAGTGCTCTCAGCAGTCATCATCCTTGTTCTTCTTTCTGACTTTTCAGAACAAGAATCTCTCCCCCTCTACATTAGTCACGCCATGGCCAGCACTGTAACCATCTCTTCTCCCCCAGTGTCCCGCTGCACCTCTGGCCACTTACTTGTAATTGAGAATTGTTTGACGATGGCCATCACCCAAACAACAGGAGAGCTGCTTCTTTTCATCATGTTGGTTTGCTGTGGAGATCTGCAAGAGGAAGATTGGTTCAGTCAGGGAAGAGGGAGCATTTAGTGCCTCTATAGTCTAATATAGACAAAATATGATTGCTGAACTGACCACACTTGGCAGAAATGGGCTGAATGTACTAGAGGAACATGAGTATATCAGTGTTTCCCACAGAAAGGCACAGCAAAGTGACATAGATCAAAAACCACACCATAAAATGAACTCACATGACTTCTGTTTCCAGGGAGACAGAATCCCTAGCCATGTCCCAAAAAGCATAATCCATACTAATATTAAACAGTACATACTCATCTCCATAGTATACTGTTTTGGCAATTACTAGGACAGAATTCCTTCCCAATGTTATGTCCTGGCCCAGCATCCTGTTTTAACAGGGAACACGTGAAACCAAGCAGGTAAGAGTGCCATTTCATGGTGTCATTAATCAAGGCTTACATCCACTAAGCTCTAACTCAAGACATAAACCCGTTTCCAGCTCTGAGATCAAGATTCTTTTCTCTCAGCATATCACTGGCGGGCGGCAAAAGCAGGCAAGATGGATTTTCCACCTAAATAGGGACAAGAAGGACATTTAGAGTCTATTCAACATAGAATAAGAAGAACTGGCAATCCTGGAAAAAGCAAAAAGTTATGGCTCGCCATAACCGAGGTACGTAAAAGAGATGTCGCACCTCTGTAAACGCCCACACGTGTCGCGATCCCCGGAGATATGAAATCATTTCCTTTACATTGTAGTTAACGGTGCTAAGCACTCAGCACAGACTTCAGAAATGGAAGTTGTTTAACCGCACTAATTAGCCGTACTCACATTGCAGCAAAATTTCTCGCTGCCAATTCAGCATATGATATTGGTACTACACATTTAACGTCGGCGTATATTGGCTCCCCTGTTCTACATAGTACTCAATGAAATACTTTCCCCTGTAATAATGTACGTTACAGACTTCAGATGTGTAACACCAAAATTATTTGCGTATAGCGGCAACCAGCAATCAATCACGTAGGGGGCTTGCGATTGCCCGGCTAGTTTTAATAGATAAACTGCGGTGGTTTCAATAAATGACCTGCAGTGAACGTACCTGGAGATGCGAAGACTTAAAGGAAACCGGCAAGAAAAGAACCGTCGTGAGCGGTGTGTACCGTTTAAAAG